>CAJNIZ010004650.1:0-21037 GCA_905231905.1 Symbiodinium pilosum | reverse complement strand
TGCTCTTGTCATAATCCACCGCAAATCCCAATTACGTGTACCCAAAACGCGAAACCCATCATTGTATCAAATGTAAGCCATAGTATATATTAGGGTCTGTAGATGTTACTCCATGCATGTGGGGGTTTTGCGGGCTCCAGGGCCTCCAGGGGCCCTGATTTGAAACGAAAAATGCGCCCGCCGCGTACCGCCAAAGCCTCGAACCCTGGGCGAGGCCGAAATTTCACGCGGGATGGTCAGGCTGGACTAGGCCACCCAACATGGGGGGGGCGGGGGGCTGAGGTTCGGGCGGTTTTTAAAGGGATCTCAACGCCCTGAGGCTGGATGCCTCGGCGAATAGTACCCTAAGGGTCCAAGGACTCAAATAGCAGGGTTTTAGCGCCCAAATACTATACTATTAATGATATTTGGGACCTAAAGCCCTATTCCTTGGGTCCTTGCACCCTTAAGGATAGTTACACATAATAAGCATACTCAACTTGGGGCTCAAATCAAAGTCTATGAATGATGCTTACAGCGGACCCTTCGGTTAAATATGACCTTCCTTGGGGTGGTTGGCACCCTAGGGCCAAGCAAATCCATAGCTACACCTTACGCAACTTGCAAGATTACTCATCCTCTTTGTGAGAATTCAGGGCCTAGGCCTCAGTGTTTGAGTTTTGGGCATGAGGCTTAGTGCTCAGGGTCTAGAATCTTGGGGCTTAGGATTTGTACCTTATTCACTCAAATCGCACCCTTCAACAACCCGCAACCCTAAACCCTAAATCCTAAACCCACCCCAAATTCAGCATTGTGAGCTGTGCTGAGGATGAGTTCTGGAGCCATAGCTGGCATGGCGGCAAGGTAAAGAAGGTTCTGACAGCGTTTTATGTGAGCCTCGGACTGCAATACGGTGGATACTTCAAGGGGTTTCGGTTTAGGGTTTAGGGTTACAATCCTGCATGACCCTAAGTACCCCAAACCTTGGCAATTATTGTATTGCAGTATACGAAGACCCTGCAAGTTCTTAGTATCAACAGTATATCAACCCTAAATCCTAAACAGCAGGGTTGGGGATTTGCCAGGAACATTTTGCTCCTCGACGAGCCCTCTGCTTGAAGCAGGGTTTGGATCAACGGTGGCTTGCGTAGGGTCTTGCCTTTGAGGTTTCAGAAACAGAAACAGAGGTTTCCCCAAATTAGGGATACCTTTTGGCGGTCCAAAAATGATAAACATTGTAGTATTTGGGGGTCTATACTGGGGTTCCCCTTTTCCGGGAAACTACCAAGCATGTCCGTCCTTGCAGCCTGAGTGATTGCTGGATTGCGTTGCCGGGCCTCTAAACTCTGCTTGAAGGTCTATTGGCCCTTAGAACAACCCACCTGTATTTGGTAAAAAGTTCTAACGATAAGTATATTCAGGGACTTCAGGGGCTCGTAATCATAAGCTGGTTAATGACTCAGTAAATGTAAGCCCTAAACCCCGAACCCTACTAACCCTAAACCCTAAACCCTAAACCTTGAACGCTACGCACTCAAGATCCATTGGGCTCTTGATCTACAACCTCCTTGCCCTTCCCACAAAAGCATGTGAGTAGTATTTTATTTGGGGATACTATGGTACCCATTATAGACTAAGATTAAATCCTCCTTTTGGGGTATAGTATTTTATATAAGGAGTATAATCTTACTGGGTTCAACCACCACAAAAAACGCTACTCATGTATGTCTACACGAAGGGGCTCCAGGCCTATGGTTTCCTTGTGAACAAGGCATGCAGAGGTCACGTCAGCAGCCTGCAGGACGCGGGGAGCTACCCTAGGAGTCAGGAGTAAAACACAGCCTGGATAAGTCTAATTTCAAGATGAGGGGAACAGATCTTATCTTCGACCCTGAAGGTTATATTTCACCCCAAGCCCGAGACCTTCTACTATACTCAGGCAGAATGGCAGGACAGCGATGTTTCTGGCCACCCTCGTGTGCTTTTTTTTGATGGCATTGATGCTCGGCAGAGTTTGCAACTGTTCTTCCTCTACATGCGCCACCTCAAATGGAAGTGATGCGGGTTTGGAGGCGTGGAGGCGTGAAGTACTCTGAAACGATAGGCTTTTTTTGTCTTTCTATAGTGAAGGAGCCCTCATGTATTCGGAGCTCTTCTTCGTGGATTTTACGCTGCATCTGCGTGTTTTGAAGGATTAGGGAGCCTCTTAATTTTGGGGTCTCGATACTGAGGACAGTGTTTGGGAAATAGCTCATTCAGCCCCTCTTTTCCTAAACCCTAAACCCGTTTTTCGTTTCCCAAGAAGGACCCAGGATGAAAAAGATCGATCTCCGCTCCGGATTGTAAGTCCTGAGCCTAGGGTTTAGGGTTTAGGGTTTAGGGTTCAGGGTTTAGGGTTTAGGGTTTAGGGCCAGCAGTAAGGCCTGGGTTTGGGATAGTGGGCGAACTTGAAGCATGCGATCACGAGGTGTTGGGTTCATATCGTCGATTTCTGATCACTATGTAGCCCCTACAGACGCCCTTTATTTTTGCACCCCCCCCCTCTCAAAGATCTAGTGGTCAGATTGCGTTCTTATCCTATGCCTACTTTCCAGGCCCGGAAAAATTATGCGGAGTGCCTTCCCCCATCCCTGAAGGACATGGAATGTAAATTCCTTTTCCAGGACCTTCCTTGTACCCTTAATTGGGGATATATGGTCCCTAATAGTAGCTACTTAGGCCCTTATAGAGGGTAGGAGGAGGGTCTAGGTTCTTACACATCTCAAAAAAGGATTGAAGAGTAACCTTATCATGAGGAGCCCTAGATGGATGCATGTCATAACTTGCAGCAAAGATCCCCGCTTAATTGCAAGTCTCTTTTTTTCACAGATCAAAAGTGTTTACCATTCAAACACATAATCACCCTACCAGGAACCCCTAATCATTTAAACCCTAAACCTTAAAACCCTAACCCTTCTAGCCCCTACCAACAGGGATTCCGAACCACCATTCTTATGCAGGATTTCGTCGATTATCAATGAAGGGAAGCCTGATCAGCCATTCCGGCGAGAGTTTTTAGGGTCAGTATACCAGGATTTCTGTGAAAGACCGCGTAGTGGGTTTAGGGTAAGTCCTCGTTAGGAACACTCGAAGCTTTTGTCGAAGCTTTTGGCAAAGGGCTCTTGATGCAAGATTTGTTTAAGACATCTTTGGTGAGGGCTTGTACGGAACAAAACTATCAGGAGTCGTTCATAAGAGTCATGCTAGTAGCTTCCCTTAATATCAAACTCTCCCAAATATTCAGAGTTTCACGAGGGCAAGACTACTTGTCATAGGTCCCAACTTAGACCACCCACATATTGGACTGCAGGGGGTTCTAAGGTCATTTAGGAATTAGAACGAGAAATCAAGAGGGATCAAGGATCTACTTGATTTCCGGTGACCTTGAGATTGTCATTTTTCATGTTGCCCTAAAGGGCGTTTATACACGCCTCTGTGAGCCATATTATTCGAGTTCGAGATTTCCTCATGTCATGTGCTTCTTGGTTATACCTCTGTATATACGTATATATACACACACACTGTATTTGTGGGAGAGTTCTCATTCAACAAGCTGAAGACAATGTCCTTAGAATCAATCATCTTCTTTGTTTCCTGGAGATTTGTGTTTTGACTTTGTATTTTTCGGCCTACACAAGAATGCGAAGGAAATTTGATTGATTAACTCACTGAAAGCCATTATGGGGTTAGTCTGTTATTCAATCTGGAAGATGGAAGATAAATCTTCCCCAGACCTACTGGTGCATAAGGGAACCTGTGGGGAGTGACGATAGGTACCATTACAGGGTATATGTGGGGTTTAGGGTTTTAGGGTTTAGGGTTTAGGGATTATTCTAGGGATGCACTCCCCAACTCTCTCTTAAGCACCAGTAAGCCAAGGCCAGGGCCACAGATTGAAGAAGTAGTCCTGCGATTCTTCCATCTCCAATCCAAGGCTGGGGGAGATTTAAGCTCAATCTCCCCCAGCCCTGGATTAAGATACGGTGGATACTAAACGCTCCCGCAGACCCTAGTACCCTGAACCTTGGGAATCATGTTATTATGGTACACTAAGGTCATGCTGGAGCTTTAGTATCAGCAGTATTGAAGTTTCTCACGCGCTTCTTCAATCCTGCGCCTACGGAGATTGAAGTTCCATCTCCCGGCAACTAGGGGAGGGAAAGAGGTTGTAGTGCTGTAAAGAAGCTAGATCTTGGGCGCGAGATGAGATTCGCATTTGGGGTTACCAAAGTCCTCTCTGAACCCCAAACCTTAAACCCTGAACACTAAACACCCTAGATCCGAAGCCTTAAATGCCAAAACCCCAACATCTGTAAACCCCTAAACCCTGCGTCCCTAAACCCCTAAACCTCATGGAGGATTGGCGCTGGATTTTTGCCGCCGCGCTTCCAGGAAGCACCTTTTCGTTACCCTGCTTCATCCGGCTGGATCAGTTCCTCGGATTTGGGGTTTAGAGGTTTAGGGCTCAGGAAGGTCTAGGGTTTAGGGTTTGGGTGGCTTAGGGTTTGGGGTTTGCACAAGGAAAATGGAAAAGAAAATGTAGACTACTATAGGGATTGGCTCTTCCGGGGGTAAGGACTTATTATTGGTTTATGTTATGGAGGGATTTTTGGTTTATATTATGGTGGTTTTGTTCCCCACATTCTCGGTGGGGTTCTAGTTGTTTGATGTGCTGTCGCCCGGCATCCCTGCGTGCTCTTCCGTCGCGCAAACATTTTGGACGCGCCCTAAATCGTTAAAAAATTGCACTCCCGCTCCGAGTCTCCTCAAAAAATCGTTGTTGGATGAATTTTTCTATCTCAAAAATGGGCCGCTCCCCCTTTCGAGTAGTCTTGCTATAGGGGTCTGTAACCGAACTGGTCGCGCCCCGATTTTCGAAAATCGCGTTCCTGCGCGGACATCCTCAAAATTCCAGATTTTGCTAACTCAAACATCGCGCTCCCCCTGGAGACAATTGCGTTTTTATCGTCTTCATATCTTCAAAATCGCGCTCCCGTGCGGAGCATCCTCAAAAAGTCGTCGATTCATCTAGATCAATTTCTGTCAAAATGAAGTTCCCGTGCGGATCATTCGGAAAATTTTGATCATTCATGAACGATGATGTCGACGAAGGCTATACTGGCGCTATACTGAACGAGTACCGGTGTACTGTGCTCAAGGTGGTTTTCTTCGTTTGAAAAGGGCGGTCTTGAGCGGAGCACTCCAGTATAGCTTCAGTATAGGTTTCGTCGACCCCGTCTTTCAAAAACTGAGCGACCAAGTCGATGCAAGCTATACTGTTTCTATACTGGGCTACTCCGCTCACGCTCGTCTTCTTCGTCCAAAATCGCGGTCTGGAGGAGAGAACCCCGATGGTCAGCCAGTATAGCTTTGGTACTGCCTTCGTCGACTTTGTCGTTCAAAATCGCGCTCCCGTGCGGACCATCCTGAAATTTTTGAAGATAATAGCAATCCCAAAAGTTTGAAGAAAATCGCGCTCCCGTGCCGAGCATCCTGATGTCCCTTGAAGATTGTTCAGAGAATCATCTCCCCAAATCTCAAATCGCAAAGGGTGTCCCCTAATTTTTTCCGGAGAATCAAGTCCCCAAATCTCAAATCGCAAGGGGTGTCCCCCTAAGAGAGAATCATCTCCCCAAATCTCAAATCGCAAAGGGTGTCCCCCTATTTTTTTCCGGAGAATGAAGTCCGAGTCCCCAAATCTCAAATCGCAAACGGTGTCCCCCGATTTTTTTCGGATCCTCAAATCTTAAATCGCGAGGGGTGTCCCCCTAAGACTTTTTCAGAGAATCAAGTCCCCAAACTTCGAATCGCAAGGGCTATCCCCCTAAGAGTTTTCAGATAATCAAGTCCCGACCTCTCAAATCTCAAGCGGTGCCCCCCTAAGATTTTTCAGCGAATCATTTCCGCGGTTTTCGTCGCGTTGTCTTTTATTGTGATTATTATTATATTGCTACTATTTCGGAGGGCGACGGTATCCTAATATCATTTCATTCTGATTCAAGTTAAACTACACATGTGGGGTTCTCCGGTCCTTTAGTTGGTGTACATTATGGAGGGATTGGGTTTAGAGGTTTAGGGTTGAGGGGTTAGGTTTTAGGGCTTTAGGGCTTTAGGGGTTTAGGGCTTCAGGGGTTTAGGGTTTAGGGGTTTAGGGCTTAGGGTGTTTAGGGTCTTAAGTCTTAAGGGTTAGGATGTTGGGTGTTAGCATGTTGGGGCATTTCAGGGTTTAGGGCTCAAGGTTTATTTAGGCTCTTAGGGCTTAAGGATTTTTGGGCTCTTGATGCTTTTAAACCCTGAACCCTAAACCTTGATGAACCATTCATGTTGGCACGGGAACTGAAATGGACGTGCAGGGTATATGGGTTTTAGTGCTTCTGATGATACAGTCCCTCATATATCCATCAACTCTCTCAAACCTTTGCCCTAGACTGGAAGGGCTGCCCACATAGATAGGAAGCGTACATAGTTCCTGCCCAGTCCCCCCAAAAAAGGAGCTTTGGTTTCCAGATACCTGAACCCTAGGCCCTAAACCCCAAGTGGTACTTGGATCCTCAAGGCAAAATCTCACAAGCAGAAGTACACGTACACGCACACACACACACAGAGACACAGACACAGAGACACACACGCACACATAAATGGTAAATGGTACACTACCATCCTATTCTAGCGCAAGCACCCTGACTCGAATAATCCTCGACGCTCCAACCCGCACAGCCCCAAGCCTTATCCCCCAGTATTCCTAAGCCCTAAGCTTTGAAGCCCTATAGACCCTAAACTCTAAACCATGTAAACCCTAAACTCTAATCCCTAAACCCTGTAGCCTCTACCCTAAACAATGTAAACCCCAAACCCTAAACTCTAAACCCTACAGGCTATACCCTAAACCATGTAAACCCTAAAACATGTAAACCCTAAACTCTAAACCCTACAGCCTATACCCTAAACCACGTTAACCCTAAACTCTAATCCCAAAACTCTATAGCCTATACCCTAAACCATGTAAACCCTGAGACATGTAAACCCTAAGTCCTAAAACCCAAACTCTAAACCCCAAACCCTAAACCCTGAAAGCCTGAAGCTGTCTCAGCAACCCTCAGTTTCTTCAAGAAAATGTCCAATTTGGGAGCTTCCAAAATGCACGGCGCCGGCAGTTTATGGTCCCCTTAAGTAGGCAGAATATGGGGTATATGGGGATCTTACTATAAGATACCCAAAGCCATATTCTATCTACTTCAGGGGGACTATAGGGTTTAGGGTTCCCTTTTGCGCGTACGTTCACTCTCGAGGGCTTTGCCTTTCGTATATTTCCGGGTAAAAATCGGGATCGAGAATGCAGGAATCCCAAGGAAATCAACCTTTGGGGGTCTGGGGTCAAGGATTTAGCGCTCAGGGTGCTTCATCACCATCGCTAGTACAGTCCCCTCAGCTGACGCCTAGGTGAATTCAAGCGAGAAACCTTAAGCCCTAATTAGGTTTTTGGCTTTAGGGTTGAGGGTGTACCTATATCCCAAAAGTATGTAAAATAATCGCCCTAAACCCATAATGGCAGCCACAAAGGCCATTATCTTACATACTTTTGGGGTCCGGGTAGTGCTAAACCCAGCAGGTGCCACCGGCTTCGTTTTGTACTGTGGTCTGCTGGTCTTCTGGCGACCTTGGCACAGCATTTTCCTCGATGTCCTGTGCATCAACCAGCGGCTTTGACTCGTGTTGGGGATATTTGGGGATAAGCCCTACCTAGTTGAGAGTTTTTGAGGATTCAGGGATTAGGGCTCAACATGTAAGGTTTAGGCATTAGGATTCAGGGCATTAGAGTAAACTCCGTCCTTAAAGAATAGCTAAACATATTGAGCTTGAGATTTCTAAGCTTTTGTTAGGCATGCAATGCTTACTCTAGGTGAGCTATAGTCCAAACTGCCCTTCAAGGGAGTTATCTAAGGAATTACGAAGGGGACACTTCTAGGTCTTATTAAAGGGCATACTAGGAGTTTAGAGTATAGCTCAGCTGAGCTTGATGAACCGGGATCCATGTTGAAGTGGAATCCCAGTCCGCGGAGGCCTCTAAAAGTAGCGGTTTTCTTGCCCAAATACCAGATTCTGAACCCTAAACCCTTAAACCTTCATCCCTAAACCCTAGGCCCCAAGCGCTGAAACCTAGACCCTAAACCCCATTGGGCTACAGGGGATAGTGGGATGATTTAGGGGGCTCGCATAGGGTTTATTAAGGGGGATAGATATCTTACACTAAGGGTCCAAGTACCCAAATATTCGGGGGCTTCAAGTACCCTAAAGCCTAATTATTTGGATACCTGGACCCTGAGGGTTGTCCAGCCGCGGACGCGGTTTAGGGTTTAGGATCCAGCAGGATTTCTGAACCTCAATAACTTTGACAGCAACCCTAAAACCTACACCCTAAACCCTAAACGGTAGAGTCTTCTTGGGGTTTAGGGCTTAGGGTGACCTCAGGCCTAAACCCTGAACCAAAAAGCTCTCGGTGTTCAAGGCGAGGCCCCTAAATCGTACTTTCCCTAAATGGGGGGGACCCCAATGACGGTACCCCTAATGTTGGGAAACCCCCAAATAGCAAGGTTCAGATCTGCTGCCATCCCTTCTTATTCTCTATGAAGCTAAACTATACTGAGCTGCTCCCTCAGGGTCCCTAAATCTCTCTTGGAACCCTGAACCGTGCACCCTAATCCCTAGACACAACCCGCATCTGAAAGCCTAAACCTTAATCCCTAAACCCGAAAGCCTATTCTAGCATTACTTGGTACTTGAACCGGTTGAGGACTGCACGGGCCTCACATAAAACTTCAAAACTGAATGTAGAAGTTAAGGTTTAGGGTTTTAGGGGTTTAGGGTTTTAGGGGTTTAGGGTTCAGGGTCTAGGGGGGTTTTAGGGGGTGAGGGTTTAGGGTTTGAGGGTCTAGGGTCACCGAAATGATCTTCCCTCAGTAATTCTGATAGAAGCTATATTGCAGTTTAGACTCAGAGCCTTTCTAAATCAAACAGCCCCCCCCCAACACACACATGTCCCAGTCCTTGGAAAGGCATACCTAGCAGTTGCACACCTCCGGTTCTGGGTTTTACTGGGTTATGGGGATCTTCTATATAAGAAATGTTGGGAGAGGCTCCCCTATGCCCCATTGCTGACTCTAAACCCTGGCACAATCCAGAAGAGCACAAGAGGCACAACGAGCAAGAGAAAGCAGACAGCATCGTTAGCATGGGCGCTCCTTTGCATGCACCTCAGGAACGCGTTTTTTTGCTTATTAGCTTACAGTTTACGGCCAAGAGCTTGGCGTTTTTAGTCGCTATAACCTTCACTGGTGGTTTCCGCGTGTTTCTGCATCGTCTGTAAACAACCCGTCATCTCCTCAAATGACAAAGCAGTCCCGAAGCAAACTAAGACACGTATGGGCTCGACTCTACTCCCCAAACGGTAGCAGGATATTCACGAACCCAGCTTTGCGGAGCCATAGAGCATGTAAGGTAATCCTTGCAACTGTAAGCTGCGGAAATTGCATTCTTAATGCGTGAACATCCCCAAGCTGGACATACAGTATAGACATATAGTTGCAGGAGTTCATGTGGGCACGGACCGAAGTTAGGATGGGGGCGACCTACAGGGTCCTCAGGGAGACCTTTAAGGAAGATCCCCAAACCCTAAACCGCGTTATAAGGGCTTTAAGGGCCTTTAAGGAATATGCTAGAATTTTAGTCCAGGGCTCATGTGGGGGTGGGGACTGTTGTGCCCATGAAAACATTTCCTTAAAGGGGGACCCTAGCCAGCATGAGAAACAACCTAGTGGCTATTTTCCGGTTTAGGGTCTAGAGCTTAGGGTGTAGGGTCTAGGGTTAGGGTTCAGATTTGGGATTTATAAGTAGGGTATAGGGTTCAGGCTTCAGGGCGTTATTTCTTTTTGAACAGCTACCATGCCTTCATGCCCATGCTCCTACGTCTGAGGTATAGGGTATCGCCTCAGCTCTGTGTGTGTATTGGGTCAGACACCTGTGTTTGCTGTCACCAGGCCCTGAACCGTAAATCCCCAAACCCTAAACCGTAATCCCTCAACGCTAATGAATAATCCCCAAACCCAAAACCCTATTCCCTAAACGCTAATGAATAATCCAGGCCGAAACCCTAAATTCTAAACCCTATTACCGGGACATAAAAGCCACCAAACTGCCAGTGCGAAAGCCCGGACCCTGAACCCTCCACTTCAAATAGCCCAATGTCGTTAACATTTACAGATTTTAGAGCCCAATGTAGGTATTGTGCGTATGCTTGGATCTCCCGGGTACCTGACATATCCAAAACAAATCCGAGAATTGGGGGGGTTCCCGAAAACCAACGTATTCGGTAGTTAGTGCAATTATTGCGCGGATGTTAACGGCAGACACCCAATTTGCTTCTGGGTAATGCCGAAAACAACGAGGATAACAACCCCAGCGCGGATCCATTTCTAAAACCTTTATGCTCCATATAGTATCCTCACTACCTACTGAGTAGTCCTCCACGAGTGAAATTTGAAAGTTTGCACCATTATAAGAGTATCTGTGGAGATTATATAGGGATGTTTATAGGTATCCACTCGCACACTCGCCCTTAAGCACCAGTACGATTAGGGAACCTAGCATCATTTAGGGCCTGATAATGCCTCAAGCGTATTGGGCCCTCAACGGAGTGGTCCCCACTCCTGCCTCAAGCACCAGTTGGGAATATGACGGAAGGCATAACTATTCCTCAATTAAAGTGTATTGGGTTCCTTGTAAAAAAACCCAGACTCCTGGATCTCTGCTACTCCTAACCCTAAGGGTCCAAGGACACAAATAATAAGGTTTTAGGGCCCAAATACTATCATATTAATGGCATTTTGGCCCTAAAACCCTATTATTTGGGTCCTTGAACCCTGAGGGTAAGATGGCATTATGCTAATCCCACCCGAGCTCGAGCTATATCCTTCCCCCGCCCAGAGGAAGAATAGGCCGAACTCAAACTCTGTAAGATAGGCTCCTTGGGCCGGCCCAAGGTTTAGGGTTTTAGGGTTTAGGGTTTAGAGCCTTTGATTCCTAGATACCCTGAACCCGAACCCCTAACCCTAAGGGTCCAAGGACCCAAATAATAGTGTTCTAGGGCCAAAATGCCATTGATATTATAGTATTAGGGCCCTAAAACCTTATTATTTGAATCCTTGGACCCTTATAGGGTAAGCCCTAAAACCCCCATCTAAGGCCTTTCTCAAGTCTTCAGATTCCCTTCTGGTCCTATGGGATTCCTCATATTGCCATCGACTCTGGCAGCCTGGCTTGCACGAACACTTGTGCTTTCCGGTTTCAGGCTTTGGGTTTCGGCTTCGGGCTTCAGGGTTTAGGGTTCTTGGGTTTGGGAAAACATGAGCCCTTCTTTGTGGGCTATCGGTATCATACAGGTATTGTATAAAAGCTGTCCAAAAAACTGTGGATCTCTATATTAGACGCTAAATGCGGTTCCGTTTGCGGTTTGATATGTTTTCTTTGTTGATAAGGAGTTGAAATGCCGCTTGTAGTATATGCCACACCACATACGTGCCCGAACCCTAAAACTTCACCCCCAACCCCTAAGCCTATAGCAAGGATTGAAAGGGGACTCTAGCTTCGAGCAGTACCCATGCAGGGGACTAGAAGGTTTCTGACAAAAGAGGGCCTTTGGTTGAGGGTGTAGGGCGCCTCCCCCAAACTGACGTGGAACCCCATATTGCACACATTTAAAACGGACCGAGATTTCACAAGGCCCGTTTCTACAGGTCCATGATCGCTCGGGGTAAGCCATAGACCCAATACGCAAAACCCTAAACCCGAAACCCAAGACTCAAAACCCTAAACACGTAAACCTTAGAACCCTAAAAGCCTGAACCCTCAAACCCTAAAAGTCCCCTTGTCAGAGGTGCATCTTCGAGTTGGCGGGGTATCTTCACAGTCGCCCTGCAAACGCCAAGTCCAAGCTTTGTATCAGGCCTGGGATTGCCACAATATGGGGCTTCAGGGGTTTAGGGCTTAGGGCTTAGGCCCTAAAGCCTAAACCCTTTTGGGGTTTTAAGGAGTTTAAGGCTCCTACGGATTTGGGGGCTTTGGGGGGTTTAGGGGTTAAGGTTTGCGGGTTTAGGCGCTTAGGGCTTATCAACAAGCCCAAGAACAGGAAAGACATACAGGGCCCAGGTAAGGTTATAGGGTTTAGGAAGGATTTTGTAGGGTTTCGACGCTTTTGTGACCTGGCCTTTTTCTTCCAAGAAAGGGTTGGGGAGTGGATCCCTGCATCAAAGCCTAAGCCTTGAACCCCATACCCTAAACCCTGAACCCCAAACCCTACATGAATCCTAAACCCTCAAGCCCTGAACCCTAAACTCAAGCCCTAAACCCTAAATCCTAAACCCTAAGCCCCTAACCCCACTACATCTCTCAGATTCGCTTTCCAACTCCAAGGAGGTACCAGAAAGTGGTCGAAGTGTAGGTTGTTTTTGCTGGGTTTAGGGTGCATGGTGTGTAGGTAATTCAAAGTTTAGAAGGCTTATGGGCATATAGGGCTTCCAGGGTTTGGAAGTTGTTCTGTGTTGAGGGTTTAGAGCTCGAAGTTTAGGGATAGGCAGCGGACAAGGTTTAGTGCTCAGGGAAGATGGGCTTATGGTTTAGGGTTCAGGATTGGCTGGGGGCAGCGTTTCAGAAGCAATATTTTTGTTCAAAAGAAACGTAGGAACCTGCAGCATGAGCTCCTCTTGCTGTGAGTACTCAAGTCTTTGCCACGAGTAAGCTGTGTAAGTTACTATAACAAGTAAACCCTACTATATACTAGATACCCACTTAATCTAAGCTCGAAACCCCATATACCTATAATATGGTGAGCCTGAACCCTAAAGCCTGAACCCTAAATCCCAAACCCAAATTCCAAACCCTAAACCCTGAACCCTAAACCCTTATACAGGGGTAGTAGGCAAATGGGCACGGATTTTTTCCAAGCTAGGTAAGGATGGCTGATGGCCAGACACCGGAATCAGAGAGGGCAGCAAGCCGCTTAGGGTTTAGGACTTAGGGTTTATGATTTTAGGTTTCGGGTTCAGGGTTCAGGGTTGAGGGTTTAGGTTTCACACCCTTACAAGAAGGAGGAAGTCGGCCTGCACTGCCTAAACCTTCAACCACCAATACCTGATTATATGAGCTACTCTCAATTTTCTTCTTATGGGACCCTTAACTAACAGTTGACAAAGGGGTTCCCTCTTGTAGATTCGTATAGTCACTAATATAGTCCCTAATTATAAGGAACCCATGTCCGTTACTTATTTTTGGAAAAACTTTTTGTAGCTCATGTGAGCTACGGACTAGAGATAGGTTGGGGCGGGCTATAGCCGGTTCTAGGGGCACCTTTAAAGAGCATACTATACTTGTAGTCCAGAACTCATATGGCTCGAAGCAACTCAATCCCTTGTACAGGCATGAACCGTGTAAATAGCCCCAGACGCTTCATGGGGGTTAGGGTTTAGGGTTTAGGGTTTAGGGCTTGAAACCTGGAACCCAGTCTAGGATTTAGTCGGCTTAGTCAGTTTAGGGTCGACACGAGAAGCCCAGTTGCATGTATATGTACACCTGTCATGAGGTACTGTGCACAGCCTCAGACTGCCTACAAGCCAGGTACCTACTGGTTCTAGTTTAGAGGCTTAATTCCACACCCTGAAGCCATCACTACTACCATCAGGCCAACCATTTTGGGACCATGCTTTATCTCGATTCCAGTTGCCATGGGTGCCATAGAAGCTGGATTGCATTTAGCGCGTGTCTAGGGATGCCCCAGTATGATTTCAGATTTGTGCTTATGCAACATGTTGACAAACAGGAACTTGTTTTTGGGAGGTTCTGCGACAGGTAGAGGTTCAGGGTGTAGGGTCTACTGGGAGGGGCACCCACTTGAGGAGTTTGGGTTCAAGTGCATGATGAGTATGAACAGTATATATGCATCAGTCGCAGTTCCCTCCCGGACTTGTAAACATAGTCATGTAACTAGGGTGCCTCACCTCTGAAAGATTTGAGGATAGAGTTCTGGAGATTTTGTTTTAGGGGCGCTAGGGTTTAGTGTTGAGAATATGTATATGTATATATACACATAGAGCTTTTCCAGATAAAAGGTGTAAGGTTCTGGAACGAGGGTTTGATTTTTTTTGAAGCCTTAAACCGTAACCTTTTGCTGCTCCCTTTTTCTGGCATCCCAACAGACAGCCCTGAGCCTTGCACTGTATGGCTTTTCCTGCATGGAGTACTTGGAGGGTCAGGGGGGGGTTTAGCAAGTGGGTCTTAGAGTTCTTCGTTTGGATCAAGGAGGTTTTCGTATGGTTACCGGACTTTCTTGTAACGCCTTGAAGCTATCCTCATCCACCGCTGGTTCCCGGATCTAGTTCTCATTTTGTCAATCGATAGCTCAACCTGCATGGCTGTATGGAAAGACTTCTCTGTGTGCGCTCCGAAGCTTGGATCACACCCTCTGACCAAGTCATCGCAGAGCGGGTGCAACGGGACCGAGTGTGATTCCACCGTCCCTCCATCATATGGAAGACGGTGGAGCGCAATACGTCACCGTCCCTCTTCCTGCTTACGTGGAGGCCGAGCGACTGGTTTGCCTATTTCCCCGGACCCTCCGAGTAGAGAAGATAATTGGATCATATAGGGGTTATATAGAGCTAATGGAAATAAGATAGAAACTACCCTCCCGGAAACTAACCTGGAAACCCCAAAAAGGCCCTATAAAGACTACAGTCCTTTCAAAAAGGGGCCATATGAGTTTCCATGTTAATTTGGGGGAGTGTAACCAGATTAAAGGAGCCATCTGGGAGCTCTTGGGTAGGTAGGCTGACGACGTTTCGTAGGCAGCGAACTTGAGAAGCTTAGCGGGCACGGTTCACCCGTAACCCCAATTACCTTCAGTTTTATAGGCTGTACCCGTGAATTACGTACCAGTTTCTTTGAACGTTTAGGTATATTGGGGTTACAGGGTGCGCTTCGAAGCTGCCGAATCTGACGATTTCACAGGATTTACAGTTTGGGATTTATTCCAAGGCCAAGGCTCTTCGACCCCGAAGCGCCAACCTTTCCCGCCCGAAATCCTAGGACCGGGGCCTTCTGGTAGGGAGTAGGGTTATATATGCATTTTATTATATTATATATATATACGGTTTATAAGGGTTAGGGCTAAGGTTTACAGCATTCAGGGTTTATAGGTCTCAAGGTTCACGGTTTATAGGGTTTACGGTTTAGGGTTTAGCCCTGAGGGACCAAGGGCCCCATTAAACCCTAAACCAGAATCAAACTCCGACTCCAGAGTAGAACATTTCATTCATCAGTAGCTCCGTCACTTCAGGTTAGGTCATGCTTCCGCATCCGTACGGTGTGCCACAATGTTCCTCAAGAGTAAGTACCCTGCCCCAATGTTGCACGGTTCAACACAACGCCACACATCAACCCGAAACCGGAAACACTCTGTCCTCAATCCTACGTAGATGAGATGAAGCCCTGGCCTTTGAGCCCAATACGGAACTAAAGGCCAACAGTCAAGCTGCCCCAATCTCAGGTGATCATTCTTGGTTGCTGCGTTCCATACTGGTACCGTTTTGCATGTTGTGTTTTTTTGCAGCTGCCTACACCTTAAACACATTTGTGGCCTGGATTCGCATGTACTGAAAAGGGGGGGAGTCGGAGAGTTCAGACCACGGAAATCAAGCGGTCTTGGAAGGGCTTGTAGATAATCATAGAATTTTAAGGTTGATCGGAAAGGATTGTCCCTAAACCCTAAACCCTGAACCCTGAACCCTACACCCTTTAGGGCAGGAACCTGCAACCCCAACTCAGTTTTACAGGGTAATTATACCCTTTCATGAGAGGGGCGGTAATTAGTGTTATTCTGTAGGGAGTCGGGGCTACGGCTTCCTACCCTAAACTCTGTAACTTAATTGTGATTAATTGTAGTGTTATTCTTAGTACTATTATTTTGGTATTTTATCATTAGTTTGTAATCATGTTATCATTATCATTGTTAGTGTTATTGTTGTTATAAGCCCTGAACCCCAAGTCCTAACCACCCGACCGTAAACCTTAAGCCGTGGCCAGTCGCCCCAAGTTTTGCGCCTGTACGTTCCTGTTCGGAAAATATCGTTCTGGGCAATTGCCGTGTACCCTGAGGGCCCACATGGGCAACTTGGGAATCAGGACCCAAAATGTCCTTCCGTAATATGGTTTTTCAGGGATCTAATTCCCTAATTGTCGTATGTGTGGATCCTCTTGGTTACCTAGAGCAAGCAACGTAACCAGAAACTTTGTGCCCAGCCTTTTGTATCTTTACTTGCTAAGGGGTCTAGCTTATCCTGGATAGAGATTTCACTGCGCTAGTCCAGCTTGTGCTGCTGGTCCCTCCACCCTAAACCCTAGACCACGTAAGGACCAGGCGCCCTGAGATTTAGCTTTCCGAGGAAAGGCATACTCCTAATGGAGCATACCCCGACTTGTGGAAAATGACTATTACGCAGCTACTCGTACCCTGCCGGAATCCGTGTCTTTCTTTGTCAGAAGACGCCCGAAGTCTTGGATCAAAACGCTTCCATTTCGAGGGACTCCACGAATCGCTGTCAAATCTCTCCGTCTGCTCGGATCCCTTGGGGTGCCAAACCTGCACCGCAGGAATGTCACCTAAAGAGAGGTCCTAGTCTATTTCAAGGTAGCTTCTTTGCGTGGTACCCAAAAAGCATAATCCTATTCTAGGCATCCCCCCCCCCGAAGGGTATCCCTCATTTCGGTAAGCCGTAATCTGTGTCACCCACTATACAACCTGAGTCTCCGTTTCCAGTTCAATGTTCTTTTCCATTTGATTCCCCAGTATTGGGGCAAAATCCCTTTGTAACCCTATAAGTTCGGGAAACTCTTACCCGGAGGGTCTATATATACGACAGCTGGGCAACTGGGCCACTAACAAACACATTACATGAGGAATTATGGGTCCTAATCCCTTAATGGTTTTCTGTGTGGACCCTCTGGGTTAGATTCCTGTAGACAGGGATTCCTGACCCTAAACACCTACAACCCTAAAACCGGTACCCTATAACCCTAAACCCTATACTTCAAGCCTGGCTCAGGCTACCCTAAACCCCCAAAGGGTCCAAGTACCCAATAGTTAGGTACTTGGGTTTAGGGTAATAGTCATTATAGTACAGGTTTTGGGTAAGTATATGACTATTAGGTACTTGGACCCTTAGGGTAAGCCCTCTACTTCAAGCCTTGGTCAGGTTTTCTCCCCTGGATGGCCTTGGAGGACCTGACCAAGGGCCCCCACGGCATTGACGTCGTCGCCATTCTGTGGCCGACGACGGGCGTATTGATGCTTCTTGCCCTACCCTATATAAACCCTAAACCCCTAACCCTAAACCCTAAACCCCTAAACTCCTTAACCCTAAACCCTAAACCCCTTAACCCTAAACTCTACCCCTTGATCTTAGATCCTCATGAAGCTGCTCAGGTTTGTTGGTTTCTATTTCAGCACTCACACGCTGCGCAGCTATTTGCGATCAGTGGAGGAGCTGCAGGTGCACCGGCTTTTCGTGGGGGTGGGAGGTGTTGGGGGTGGGTGAAGGAGTTGGGGATTAGGGTTTAGGGTTTTAGGGTTTAGGGTTTTAGGGTTTAGGGTTTCAGGGTTTAGGGTTTAGGGTTTAGGGGTGGTGCAGGGTTCACTTAGACTGCAATAGTAGGCCTTCTGAGCCTTGAGTTAATGGAGATACGTCCAAGCAGCACAGAGTACGTACTATTTATGGACTTTCGTCTCCGAAGGGCCCATCATTTACAGATTTAGATCCACGAAAATGGGTACATGGGAATGGTGTTGAAAACTGGGGCTTCAGTACGGTATCCAACTGAAATTGAGGGAGCGTTTGCTAGCTCTGCTCTTCTGCCAAGCGGGCAAGGGACCGTGCAAGTTCAACACACGCCACAAAAGTAGAGACGATGCAGTTTTAACATACAAATTATGCAGAGAGCTTCCCTCGATGGCAAAAGTTTCTATCCTGAAGTCATCCCCAAAGATTTGACAGGCCTTCCAGAACAAGGTTTGGGGGTTTAACGCTGTAAGCCTTAGGTTTGGCATGGAGTCATGGGTTTCAGGCTTGTACCCCTAGGGCTCATAAGAGGGCTATATTGGGGAAACCCTTCAGGGGTACGACCTTAGGCGTACAACCCTGGAACCCCTTGATGGAGGGTGTTGCTTGGTTTCTGGAGGTTAGGGTTCAGGGTTTAAGATTCAGGGTTCAAGGTTTAGGGTTCAGGGTTTAGGGTTTAGGGCTTTTCGATTGGCCACAGAAGCAAGGCTGCAGCTGGTCACACCAGTTTTGGACAGGCTCAAAGCTGCTTCAACTGCAGTCTGCGTATTCTAAAACTGATGCCCAAACCTTCAAACCGAAACCCTAACCCCAGGCCCTAAATTTTAAACGCTACATCCCAAACGCTAAGCTCTGCCCTGTAACCCTGGACTCAGGATTTAGGGTTTAGGCTTTAGGGTTTACGGTTTGGCGCCTTTAGGGTTGGGGGTTTAGGGTTTAGGGTTTCGGGTTGGGCATGACTGGAGGTCTAGGGGTACCCTTGTTGAGGTGACTATAAGAAGGAATATAGTAGTGTGGGGTCCCATATTTTTGGAAACTACAAAATTAAGTTACAGATATATGATACATGATGCGGTTTCTTACAATGGCAACCTTGTTTATAGCCCCTAGGGTCCAAGGACCCAAATAATACGGCTTTAGGGCCCAAATATTATGATATTAATGGTATTTGGGCCCTAAAGCCCTGTTATTTGGGTCCTCGGACCCAATTAGGGTAAAGGCCTTTACCGGAAAAGCGGCATAGGTCCAGTTGTGCGACTTCAAGGTCGGGAGCAGACGCTCAGAAAGATTTCTACTTTGGGCTTTGAAGCTAAGAGTTGCGTGGGGCTATTTCAGTGGTGGTTAGTAGGGCTTAGTAGGGAATAGCGGAATATCATCCCTATAGAATCCCCGTAGTACATATTCTCTTGTTCCCTACTAACCCCCAATAAACTATTGGGGCTTAGGTTGTAGGGTTTAGAGCAAACCCTATATAAACCCAAAGCCTATCCCTGAACCTCACCCCCAGGAAGATGTTGGGGCTAAGGCTTCAGGGTTTAAAGCAAACCCTAGTCCCTGAAGCGCTTAGGGTTTAGGGTCCCTAAACCCTGAGCCGCCTTACTCCACGGGAGCTACTGAGGTTTAGGGTTCCGGGTTTTGAGCTTTTTGGTTTGGGCTAGGACCGGCCAGTTTTGAAGGGTTTTTGTGGTGATGGCATGGTTTTGGGGACATAGCCAGCAGGGTTTTTTTTGAGTACAGTTACGGTGGATTGAATCCCCATTGTAGATTGTTGTACTACGGGGCAAGCCCTAAACCCTAAACCTTATCCTGATTCCCTTTATACGAAGCTAGCACGGAATTCTCGAACCAGCGAATGCGGAGCCCTATACTCTAAACGGTGCATAGTGTTTACTGTTCAGGGTTTAGGATTTAGGTGTTTAGGGCTCTGGGGCTGTTAAGTATCTTCATTTAAGTTACCATAATACCGTTATACAGTAAATAATGAGGTTGCCCAATTATAGTGATTAGAAAAGTTCCTAAACAGCAGCCCAGTATACCCCAAACCGACGCTTTGTAGAAAGTTGGCGCTCTGTGTGCCTCCGATACACCCTGACACCAAGAAGAGTGAGACGAGAGTTTAGGTTTAGGGTGGAAAATCGGAATTCTTCACCCCCCCCAAGCGACCCCAGTGGGCATTTCATTGTTCATGATTTTCCCGTTTGGTTAGCCATTACTGGCCCCAGTAGACCCCAAACATACTCAGCCCTAAACTCTTAACCCTAGCGTGGAGGATGTGGCAGCTAAGGCTTGTGCTGGTGCTGCAGTGTGGAGCACAAGATGCCGGATGGCCAGGAGATGATATGTGATAGACGGAATCTGGGCTGTGGTTCAATAGCCCTCAGCTACAGATAGCCCAAGGCAGGTACTAGTTACAGACTTCAAGGCCCGCAGGGTTTAGGGTTTAGGAGTCAGGGATTAGTTGATCAACCCTAAGCTCCCTAAACCCAAGAAGTTGTTCTTGTGGCCCAAAATCTGTTGCGGCAACCAAGCTGGGAACAGTTGGGAAGGAAGTTGGGGAGGAAGGCTAATGAACGACAGTCACTTTAAAACAGTCCCCTAATACCCTAGACCCTCCTTCTACCCTCTATTAGGGCCGAAGTAGCTACTATTAGGGCCCAATTAAGGGTACAGGGAAGGTCCTGGACTAGTCTAGCTGGGTATAGTACAGCCTGAGGGCAGCAGCCCAGCAGCCTGGTGCTTAGGACATCGAGGAAGGGCATGGCTTTCGTGGACCCTACATACTCCCCAATAGTCATACCCTAAGGGTCTAAGTACCCCAAGAACCAGCATTTGCAGATTTGGGTAATAGTAATTATGGGTAATACTGCTCATACTAGAAAATCTGCATGACCTTATATACTAGACTACCGTCTCGTTCAATGGGCCCGTGGTCAACGGGACCTCTTCTCAACATTAGCGTTGGACGTGTGTGATGATTGCGCTGTTATCCTGGCAACAGAAATGGAGTTGTGGCGTGGGATGGGTAGGCAGCGGAATCGGAGGTGGAGGAGGGGCTTGGTCCAAAGCAATACAGCGAAAGGCGGTGGGGAGGGGGGGGGGGGACGGGGGCGAGGGGGATGGGGGGAATCGCGGGGGGGGCTGGTGCTGGCCTGGCCTATTTACAAACCCGTTTGCCATTTGCATACTATTTACAATTTACAAAGTCCTTATCAAAGGAAAAAAGAAAGCGTGCTCCTTTTGCAGAACAAAGCCGAATTGTGCTTCCTTTGTTTAGAGAGCGTGCCCTCTTTCCTTTATTTTGAAATTTGATGGCAAATAGGTTTGTAAACAGGGCCAGGCGTGCACCCCTCCCCCAACCA
>CAJNIZ010004649.1:8835-21039 GCA_905231905.1 Symbiodinium pilosum | reverse complement strand
GGATCTAGGGTTTAGGTTGGGTACTGCCCCCACCCAGTAACAGTTTATATTAGGGATCCTATTAAGGGCTATATATACCCATATTATAAGCATTATCCAACTGTTACTGAGGGGGGGCAGTACCCAAGGTTTAGGCCCAGCCGGGGTTGCGTTCCGAATTGGGGCTGGGGCTTAAACGGTTTGAAGAGAATACACCTTTAATAAACAGAGTTTGGTAACCCCAACCCCCCAAATCAGGACTCTGATTATCACATGATGGTTATATGGTTCTCATTTTGGGGGCTGGGGTTCCCAAAATCCCCTTATTGACATTTACAAAGGGGGAGAGGACGTACGTATGGGATACACAGGGCTGTACAGGGGTTTAGATAAACGGTTTTCGACGTTCAGGTTTAGTGTTAAGGGGGATGGGGTTAGAGATTGGGGTTCAAGATTTTCTTAGGCCTTTGGGTCTAGCGTCGTGCGTGAGGTGTATGGTTGGTCAAATTTGTTGCCACCACCGTGGTTCTGTTTTCAACTGTTTACTCGGTTTTGGGCCTTACGGGTCAACACTACAAGTAACTCAAGGAAACAGCTGACCGAATCCTACCTGTGACCACATCAGTTCCGAGCTGCAGCCGGACCGGAGGGGTCCAAAATCTGGCCCTATAGTTGCACAAAAATTAGGTAGGTGCCTGGAGTAGAGTATCAAATGGAAATGGAAAAGAAACATGGAGTGGACACTGGGGCTATAATGGTGGTTCATAGGTATGATACGCAACATTATGGTCTGAGGTTCCTTGTACTCTTATGGAAACGGGTACCTCTAATAGATTTCAACATGCTTTTGGCTCCCCGAGCCCGTATCATCCCACATGCAGGGTTTAGGGCTGAGGGTTGGGGTATATCATGTATCCCCTGGGTGCCTGAGAGCACCCTATTTGACAAGCCTTTATGGCCTAAACCCTACACCCTAAACCCTAAACCCTAAGAGTCCCTTACCCCTTCCTCGCCAGAAGCGAAGAGTATTTGAGGGGTTTAGGGAGTAATGTTTTTGGGTCTCGGGGTCTAGGGCTTTAGGGCTTAGCAATTTAGGGTTTTCTGGGTACTTGAAGGTTCATGGGACTTAGTATCTACCTATAGCTGGAGTCAGAACCTCACGCATAATTGGAGTGTTCCCTCTGAGGCCAGCAGTCCTGCCGAAGATCAATCCATGCTACTGTTGATGGAGGAAATCTTGCACCACCTTAAGTCCCAGGAATTACAATAGTTTGGGGCCCCTAGGTGGTGCAGATTTCATCCATCAACAGTAGCAGTCGTTCGACTTGGAGACGAGAGCAAAATTGGCTATGAGCTTCTGGTGGACGTTGGTCAGCAAACGGGCACAAGGACCCAAATATTAGGGTTTTAGGGCCCAAATGCTATAACATTTATGGAATTTGGGCCCTAAAGCCCTATTATTTGGGTCCTTGGACCCTTAGGGGCATCTTCAATTTGTCAGGTGGGCGGGTAAGTGGGGAAGCTTGAGTCGACGTTGCGTTCCGGATGACTCCGTTCCTGCGGGTGAGGTGTGCTCACCGACGGCGGCATCCCGCCTTCGTCCAAAGGTTCCGTTTTGCCTCAACGCACCAATGTGCTCATGCACAGCGAGCACACTCTTCCAATCGATCTGTCCGGCGGCCTGTCTTCAAGTACATTTGAGGTGGGACTTCTTCCGTGTAGGTATATAGTCCCCCTTTAGTACCCATATACCCCGTATTGTATCTGCTGGAGGGGGGACCCTAAACCCGAAACCTTCAACCCTAAATCCTATATACCCCACATTCTATCTACTTAAGGGGGCCCTAAAGCCCAACCCTAAACCCTAAATCCTATATGCCCCATATTCTATCTACTCAGGGGGGGAATAGCACACCTAAAGCCTTAGCTGAAGCCCAAAGTCCGCAACCCTAAAGCCATGCGGGGCGTGTGGGTAGAAACTGAGTTTAGAGTTTAGGGTCTAGGGTTCTGGGGTTTAGGGTCTGGGGAATAGGATTTAGGGTCTTGGGTTTAGGGTTGTGGATTTAGGGTTTAGACCTTAAACCCTCAACCCTAGGGTTTAGGGTTGTGATCTTGAGCCCTTGGCCCATGCAGCCTGCCTGGAGAAGGCCCACAAGAAGCCGGACATTCCTCCTGCATTCGGTAAACGGTACTCAGCATCAGGCAGGATTTGAGTGTCAGCCTCAAATCCTGAACCTTAAATCCTAAACCCTAAGCCCTCAACCCAACAACACCTTGCAGGCTCCGTGAACAGCGCGACCGGCCAAGCAAATGTTCTGCGGAACTCGCCAACTCCTATACGTGGGGCTGGGCGCCTCAAGGGGGTTCAGCGGTGTAGGGTTGAGGTGTTTAGGGTTGAAGGTTTAGGGTTATATTGGGATAATGGAAAATCAAATGGAAAAGAACATGGAACATGAAATGGAAACTGGGATTGTAGGGGTTGTATTCGGATTATAATATTGGGATAATGGAAAACAAAATCGAAGCTACTATAATGGGGTTATAAGGGTTTAGGGTTTAGGGTTCGGGAGGTTCGGGGTGTTCAGGGTTACGAGACTAGGGTTTAAGGGTTCCTGAACCCCAGAAGTAGGTAAAATAACAGCCCAAAACCCATTAATGTAGCCCAAAAGGCCATTATTCTACATACTTTTGGGGTTCAGGTTAAGGTTATGGGATTATTTCGGGTTTCATGCGGGTGAGATCAGGGTATTTGTCAAAAAGAACGTCGAGGCATTCAGGACATAGTATTACTTGGAGGTCCGTTGTACTTATAACCTACTTAGTAACTGTAGTTATAACCCGAATATATCTAGGGTAACTGTGGCTATGGGATTTATAGCTGGGTTGTAACTACAGTTGCTAAATAGGTTATAAGTACAACGGACCTCCAAGTAGGGCACGGGATCCCCTAATTAAACGCTATACCCTAAACCGTGCACGTACTTGGACGTTCGTCAAACTTCGGTCTACACTCACAGTTTGACAAATTGCACTCCGCCAGACTACCATGGAATCCACGAAGTAGCTCTACAAAGACTGCTGTCTTTTGCATGATGCGCGAAGGGGTTTCAAGTTTGTTTGGCGGAGGGTAATTCAGCTTCAGGTATCGCAATGACTGTATGGGATTTGTGTTTGCATTTGTTGTGTTTTGAAACCCTGAACCCCAACACTTCTTCAGAGGATTTGATTAAGATGCTGTCTGTAAGGTTTTCATTCCTAAACCCTAAACGCTAAACCCTAAAGGAAATCTTCAGGGTCATAGATTATAGGTCATCGATTATAGCATTCTGTGGGACCATAGTATGCGAACATCCGTGGAACATCCAGGGACTTCATAGGGTTAGTGTTTAGGGTTTAAGGTTTGGGGTTTAGGGCTTAGGGCTTAGGATTAAGGTTTTAGGGTTTGGGGTTTAGGGCATGGGGTTTAGGGTTTAGGGCGTGGGGTTTGGAGCTTAGGGTTTAGGCTTTCCTTTTGACAGCAGTACTCCCAGCATTCCATGCTGACTACTGGGCGGGGTGGCTTCTCTCCGTCTTGGGGCTGTTTCGTTTGGGAGCATGGTTTTTGTCGACGGAACTGAGTCCCAGAAAGAAAGCTGGTTTTCAGAAATCACCATGTATCCTGAGCCCTAAATACCACAGCGTTCTTAACGCTGCAGCGTGTAGGGCTTGCAGCAGAGATCCAGTAGTCCCCCGTATAACAGTCAGGCCCCTGTAATACTGTGGTTACGATGGTGTTCTCAATTTGTTCTTCAAGCAGCGGCTGGATGTGGGTAGACAAAGAAAGTCACATTGGTCATAATGCGGGAGGGTGAATTTCCTTCTTTCCATCGTTGGCACCGCTTGGCTTTAGAGTATGTTATAGGTATATAAGGACCCCAAGATTAAGGGCCCGTAGTAAGTGCCCAAACTTTAGAGGTTTAGGATCTAGGGTTTAGGGCTTAGGTTTCAGGATTTAGGGTCTATAGGGCTTGGGGTTTAGGATTTAGGGTTGAGGGTTTAGGAGGTCCTTAGTTGTAATGATGCTGGAGTTGAAGCCTGAAGCCCAAACAGCTCCATTCTTAACACCAGCGAACCTCTGTGCAAAAAGAATCCTTTTGCTGATGCCTACAAGCAGCTACAAGACTACAGCACGCCAAAGTAGTTTAATTCCTCCTTAGCCTAAACCCTAAACCCTAATTTGGCTTGGCGTGGCTGGACGGTTTTCCTGGTGCAGCACTTGTGGGTTGAGGGTTATGGACAGGAAGCGGGGAAAGGATTTGGCCTCGTGCCCATGCTAACTTCAATTCGAGACTGGTTGGATGTTGGTGTCCATTCTTGTCAAGACCTCATTTTCCTGATTGTGCGACGGCTTTGGTCCCATCGTTTTTTTGCGGTCTTTGTCTAAAGCCTCATAGCTGAGCTAACGCATGGAAGAGGCTAGCTTGGGCTTGTTGTAAGGCGTAGTTTACGAGGAGAGCTTTGTTTGTCGTGGAAAAGCTGTAGAAAGTGTATCAGAAGGGCTTGCATGGATTCACCTAAAAGAAGTACAATGGAGCAGTAGTAGACAGCTGGCACTTGAGTATTGCGCGTGTGAGTCGGCATGGAACAGACGAATGATGTCGAGATGCATTTTGCTTGTAATCTTGCTGGACAGTCTGGCTGCAGGCTCAAACCCACACTGTAGCCCGACTCCTTTCGCCTCACGGTGATACATGGCGCTGCCCTGGCGCAGCTTCCTCCTTCCTTGCCTTGTTTGCCTTGGTGTATGCGCAGACACCACCGTGGCAACAACTTGCTCACTTGCTCCAGATGTCATGACTGGTATTTTTTTGGTCACCCGAATGACGATGGGGAGCAATTTGCCCCTTGGGTGCGTGACGGTGTTGAGGATGATGTGAACGTGCAGGTTAGACAGTTGATGAGTACCCCTGCCGAAATCATGACCAATTTCCGCGCCTACATGCAGATGCTTGAGAAATTTCAGGAGTGCAGCTATGTGATTCTCCAGGAACTGGGCGAGATGCTGTACACCCGGGATGAAATGATAATTTGCCGGATCAAGAACTAAACGATGAATGAGGAGAAGACGGTGCTCGACTTCCAGGAGACGGCCTGTGTTGAGAATCGCCAAAGAATTGGAATCGTGAAGGAGGAAGAAAATGAACAACAGGAAATGGTTCTCATGGAGCATGCCAAGAAGAGAGGGGAAAGAAGCAGAGACAGGCCATGGAGAGAACTTGATGATTGGCAACGAGGTGAGGCCAGCTCCAGGTGGAGAGATGGTGGTAGGGACTCCCGTGTTAGGTCTCCCGAAGGACCGCCGCCAATGTCTTGCATTTCTTCGACAAGGACCCTGAAACCACCGAAGCCAAGCTCTGCGCCTACCTGCGATGGATTTGACCTTCTACAAGCGTTGGAAAACTGGAGAACCATTTTGGGACTTCAAGGAGAAGCCCCGGAAATGCCGCAGGAAGGGTAGCCTTCCTATCGGAAGAGACCCTGGCAGCCACTTGAATGGTTTGAGCGCGGAGGACCAAACCACAATGGCGGTGGCGTGGAGTACAGTGGCCTCGGTCATCCTGACTGAAGTGAATAGAGAAATAGTGGAGATTCTCCGAGATGGACACCCTGAAGCTGAGGAGTCCTCCATGATGCAACTTGGGTCGGGAGGTGGAGACCTTGGAAGGGGACGTGGACATCCACATGACGGCAACAAAATTCAGGCAGGCCCTTGAAAAAGTTCAGAAGGACCAGCAGAAGAAGATCTCTTGGCTCCACAAACCGGGCAATTGAGGAGGAGTCGGCTGAGATGGGCATGAATTCTGGAGGTGGAGGCCGAAACGTCTCGCGTGTTTGTGAAGCTACCGCCCAAAGACTGCGTCATGTTCTTGGACGGACGAGTGATGATCAACCCCTTGGCAAGACAGGGCTGAACAAAAACGAGTCCGACCATATCCTGTCCTTGATGGCACATAGAGGGGATCAAAGTGCCCTGCTACTCATGGCAGCTGTCTTCCAAGTCCTCGCCGACTCGCCGACTTTGCATTAGACATGGCTACCATTGTGAACCTCCACCTGGTCCACCAAGAACATCGCGAAATGGTCCCAGGAGTTGAACCCTCATCTGCAAGTGGAGCCAGGCACAGCAACGAGTTGGACAGAGAAACTGGAGAACGTCAATGTGAAGTACATGCAAGTAACGATGCTCAGGGGATGGCAGATAAGTATGCTGCAAGTAACGAATCTGTTCGTGAAAGGGGAAACCGGATGGATGAGCGTGCAAATTAAGAACATGATGAAGAAGATGACCACCATGCCCTTGTCCAGGACCACATCGAGCTGAAGCATGGCACGGACTGTGACAATAGTACCGGCTGACAGAGCTCGACGCTTCGCTGCATGTGCATCCAGCTATGCTGTGCTCCCCGCTGCGCAAATCAACAGTGGAGATTGCAGATGATGACGTCGATGAAGAGCTCTATATGTCCATGGTACAGGAGCGCGTCACTGTGGATGAGAATATCATGACGCAGTCTGAACAAGACATCATACAACAGTTCGTGATGACCAGGAGATTGGCCCCACCGAGAGCCACTTCTTGTTGGCAGCGTTGATTGCGATGACCGGAAGAGGATTGAAAGCAAATCGGTGGGAGTCAAGCAAGTGTCTGAAAGATTCCAAGGCATCCTGGAGACGTACAAAAAAACTGCTGGAGAATGTCAGGGAGGAAAAGGACGTCAAGATTGCAAAGTGGGGCCGCAAGATTTGGAAGCAAATCAGAAATCATGTTAGACTGCTAGACATCGACAACGGCAAGTTCGTCGACAACGTGAAGAAGAAGCTCGTCTTGTTCCGCATGATGGCCCGCAGGTCCTCAAAGAGGGCATGAACAAGAAGATGAGGATGGATAGTGAGCAATGCCCGATTGCTTTGGTCGATGACGGCAACGTGGTGACGCTCATGCAAGTGCCAGTGGACGACAACTGGGTGCAGATGCTTCAACTCGAGTTGGAGAGACTCCAGAAATCAAGAATGAAAATTGGAAATCACGTCTCGCAGCTCCTGATGTTATGCACGCAAGAGAGCCACACCTTCCAAGACTACGAGTCGTGTACAGCAGTGCAGGCGCTACTCACAGGCTATGCTACAGCACCAGGTGAAGAGCATTTGGTGGATGCTGTTGATGGCTGGGTCAAATTATGGGCTGCAAGGATCCTGGAATTGCTTCGATTGCCGTCTGAAGTGCTGGTGTGCCTGGGGTCCCAGGAAGCTCAAGAGCATCGTGAAATGCGAGCAAGATTGCAGAAGCAGATGGTCAGGGGACGCAAACTCCTTGTTGCAGCACGTTGAGCTCAAGTTGAGGACGACATCGCGATGCAGGAAGCTCTGAGCAGAACTACGACAGCTATGGTGGGCGTTGGAAGTGGAGATCAAGACTGTGAGACTCGAGATTTCAAGAAGCAGAAGGTTGAAAAGGACGACCGCGGTGAATCTCCCTCTGAGAGCAATGATAAACCGCATGTGAAAGAAGTTCCGCCAGCTGGTTTAGAGACTGTTGTTCAAAGAAATCCGGACAACACCTGTGTAGAGATTTCGTTCCGCCCACTGCCCACCTAAATGGAATGAGGCTACCTCTATGGCACTGTTGGGGGACGGCGGCTATGCTTGACTATGACTTGTGAAAGGATGATGACATATTGTACTCACAATGGACCAGTGCCGATTTCGGCAGTCGTAAAAGTCCGCTGGCTTCAAAAAACAAAAGCCCTAATGATAATGTGTTCCTGAGGTATATGCTATTTCGGGCACTTCGGGCCATGCAGGATTTCAGTATCAATCCGAAGCCTGTAACTTCATCCTAGTGTAAACCATGATTAATAAACCCTTTCCCTTTAAGGGCCCTAATATTAGGATCCCGTTTTATAGTCCTTATTAAATGGCGAGGGTTTGTTCATCAGGGGTCTGGGTTAAACTTCCAAACCGGTCCTCAAGCAGCCAGTCCGAAGTCTACGTGGGCTGTAGTCTACACACCGGAAGGGGGTTATACTGGACAATTTGAAGCGACCTCACCCGACCTCACCCGACTTTACCCTAAATGGTGGTTTGTATAGGGCATAGTACCAAACTTGCCGTAAATTGGGTATTGAATTCTGGACTATATAGGGTTCCTACTATAGGGTTTAGTAAGGGGATAGTACCAGTTTAGAGGACATTCCCTGCTCACAACCAACCAGCAGTGCGACCCTAAGCTCTAAACTTAGAAAGAACGATGGTTCTTGCGTTTTGTGGGATGATTTTCCAGCTACAGTACATTTTAGCGATTCATTCCTCCTAGCCTAACCCCAAAATCCTCAACCTTATGCCCTAAGCCTTAAACCCCAAACACTAAACCCAAAATCCTAAAAATCCCAAACCATTAAGTCCTAAACCCTCAACCCGAAAAACCCTCAAGATCCCTCAACTAAACTTCGGTGCATGCCGAGTCCTTCATGTCCGACAACTCGGGAGACGTAGCTGCTTGGAGATTTTAAGCGCTTAGTGTTTAGGGTTACATGAGGGTTATATAGGGGTTATATAGGGATACTGGAAAAGAAAATGAAAGCTACCATTTAGGAATTAGGATTTAAGAATTCAAAGACTTATCCCCTAAAGGACCAGCGTACATGGGTATCGCCTTCTCCCAAGTCTCTTCGAAAACCCAAGCAACGATGGTCAGTTTAAAGGTTTTAATTAAAGTGTTTCATGATTGCATTCTGGACCTTACGGGATCAGGATATGGGAGGCAGCTCATGGGATTTTGGGTCTTTAAACCGTACGCCTTCGGTCTTGAAACGGTACGCCTTCAACCTGAATATAGACCGCATTGTTTTGGGCTCGGGGCGCTCCAATGTCCTCAGCCCTGCGTTAGCCCTGAACTCTACACCGTTTGTCCCTCCATCGTTGATTAGCTTGCAATGCCTGCCAACAAACGTCGTGCTTGCTTGCTTAGGGCTGGCCGAATGCACGTTTAAAACTCCTTTCTTTACCGGTGGTTTGTACGAATAAGGGATGATAACTCAGGGTTTAAAGGTTTAGGAGTAGGGTTCGCAGGGAATACAAGAAAATAATTCCTATATACAAGCGGCTTGTGTCACCACTTATAACCGATGTTGGTATTCAAGCCTTGCACGACTTTGGTATTCTAGGATACCATATGTCCGACAGTAGAAGGCGCTTCAAGTCATGCAGGAGTTGTCCTATCAATCTCAAACTTTATCTCTAAACGGGGAACCGTGGGGGTTAGGAAGCCCCTACTAATCCTAAACCCTACACCCTGACCCTTAGACTCCAGAATGTTTTTCTATCGGCGGGACCATCTGTAGGCGGATGTGAGCCCCACGGCGGGTGGAGCCGCCTACCAAGTTAGAATTGAAGGCTCAGGGTGGCTATGTAGGCTTTGGGTTTTAGGGTATAGGGTTTGTTGCCCCAAAAAAAAGCATAATCCAATGGAAAACAAGAAACATGAAAAGAAAAGGTTTAGGGCGGCTTATCCTTTCGGGATTAGGCTACGTACCCCCTGAATTTAGGGTACATGTCCCTAAACCCTAAACCCTGGATTCCTACAGTCCTCTCCAAGTTCCCAGATATCCCTAAGGCCGTTAAGATTGAATTCTAACCCTGAACCCTAAACCATGTCCGGTTGCCTGAGAATCAGGGTCCTCCTGAAAACATGTTCAACAGTTTGGGTACTTGGAGGGGCGATATAGGATTTATGTAGGGTTCATAAGGCTTATATGCGGTTTTATAAGAGTATATATAGATAGGGCTTAGGGCAATTCCAACCCAATTCGAATTGCAACTTACAACTGGGATATGACCATGTTTGCGGAACTTGGGGCAGCGTATGTTTAGGAGTTTAAGTACACTTATGGTTGGGTTATAATTGCCCTAAGCCCTAGACATGGCGACAAACATCAACCCAGAACACATACCAGAACATAATTTCTGCACCGCTCAGGGTTTGGGCTTAGCGCCTGCACCCCTACACCCTCAAATCCGCAATTACTTACCCTAAGCCCAGCAACCTAAACCATCCACCCGGAGCCCTGCGAGGATACTACCCGAACCCAAAAGTATGTAGAATAATGCCCTTTTGGGCTATATTTATGTGTTTTGGGCTATTGTTTTATCTACGTTTGGGGTCTAGGTACCCAGTTCCATGCAATCCCAGGCCACGGATGCCAATCAAGGCAAACGAAGGCACCACCCGCGTTCCAACTTCTTTCCTGGGTTCTGGGATTTAGGATGGGCATTAACCATTATTAACCCCTATGGACCTTACACATTCCTATGCATTCTTAGATGGGAGGTTCTCCAAAAAATCTCTACATAATTCGCAATCCTGCAGAATCCCCGTTTTTTCCTTGTACGTCCCTGAAGCCCCTAGGGGGCACCCCATTTTGCGAAACACCTATACGTCCCTGAATGGAGTTTATGCTTGACAGTTGGGGTATGGGTTGCCATGTTCGCAGTGGAGGCTTTGGGGGTTGCGGGCTTAGGGTGGAGGTTTTGGCGGTTTCAAGGCTTAGGGTTCTCAGCTAAGGGTGAAGGGTCTGGATTGTTGATAGACCAGAATTATCGGGATTCGGCGTCCGGCTAAGCCCGATTAGACCCCTCGGCTCCACAGCCCGGACCCCAGTGCCTTTCCCTAATTTCAGTTGTTCGATTCAACTGGAATATGGAGACCGGGATTATGTCGGGGCTTACGTAGTATTGTCTTGGCGGATGTTGTGCTGCGTCAGACCCTAAGCAGCTTGTCCAAATGCTTGCTTCTAGACGTAAAACGTTTCTCAGAGGGTCCAGCCACTACGCTCGAAAAGATTGAGCATCTCACTATTGCAGGTCTGAGGCTGGAACTCACCGCCGCCATCACATGCCACGGGCAGCATTTTATGGCACACGTGCGCCGAGGTCCCGTCATCATCACGTATGATGACGCCCGTGTGTCGCAGGCGCCGGCCTGGCCCCCACATGTGTTTTCAAATTGCACTGTCTTTCTGTTGCGCCGACTCTCAACCATCCTGGATTCTCCGCCAAATACTGGCTCACGGATGCGCGCTTTGGCAGAAGACGCGCGGCGCTTGTTGTCCCTTTTCGCCTCCCAGAAACCTGTGGAGTGCGTGCAGTTTCTGCAGAATCTGCCCGTGTTCTTTGAACACCCAGGGGATGAACTCAAGCACCTTCCGCGTCAATTGCGTGACGCCATCAACATCCTGCAGTCCGAAGCTATCCATTGTGCTTCGGCCTTGGAGTGTCGTTTCGCCTTCCACGACACCATGTTGTACCCATTGGCTGTGTTATTCGAAGCCACGGCCCTTGCGACTGGCATGCCCGCGGTCTTCTGTGGATGTCTTTTATGTGGACGCCTTCCGCGGGCTTGTCAATTCTCTCTTTCACCGGTCACTGTCCGTGAATCTAGGCAAGTACCCAGAGTCCCGAAACCGTACTGGTTGCGGGGACAGCAGGCAATGTTGACGAGGGGAAATCTCTCATCCCCATTTGTGTGTTGGGCTGCCCAGCGACCGCTTTCAGTACCAACAAAGCGGTACAACGGCGGCTGCCACTGATAAGCTTCGTACTTGTGAGGGTTATTTGGCAGTGCATTCTGACGAAGCTGGGCGGTGCCTGTGCCCAAAGTTTGTGTCGGGCGGTGAAGCCGAAACAAGCAAGTATGTTGACCTTATGCACTTCTCTGACGCAGCACATGGAAGTGAATTTTCCCACACAAATGAGTTGGAGCGTCAAAACTTCCTTGGCAAAGCTTAGCGTGAGGCTCCTTAAGGGTCCTGTGCCTTCCCTTATGGAGCTCCAGATCAGTCCCACGAATGTGCACTTCGTGTTTCTCCAACAGGATCATCATTTCCGCAATCTTTTTGCGCAAGTCGCTGAGACCCAGCCAACGCGGCTTACGCAACGCTTCTTGTTTTCGTTCCGTGCTTACGAGAATCCTTCTGGGTTCTTCGAAACGCTTGTTCGAGCTCGTGCTTGTTCGATTTGGACCCTGTGTGCCCGCTGCCAAGGGCCTGTCTTTCGCTATCAGCGAACCCCGAAAACATTGTAATGTTGGACCCTCTTTAATAAGGGGCCCCCTCCCCCCCCTAACAATAGGGCCTCCGAAAAATAGAAATTAGGGATCCTCAATACGGCCCCCCTGAGCTCCCACGGTTC
>CAJNIZ010004648.1:0-20777 GCA_905231905.1 Symbiodinium pilosum | reverse complement strand
AAACCCTAAATCCTTAAACCTAAGCCCTAACGCCAGGAGTTGAACATAGGAGTCTCCTTGTCGCTCTGGCGGGCACTAAGAGAAGAGCGGTTCGCAGATTGCAGGCGACTTCTTCAGGAGAAGGCCAGGCCCAAGGTTTAGGGGTTTAGGGTTTTGGGTTTCAGGTTTTGTGCCCCAAAGGCCATTCGTATGTTGGGGTTATATTGGGGCAATTGAACATAAACAAGGAAACTACCATAGTATGTTCAGGCTATCTAGGGGGTATGTTGATGGTCCAGGGCTCCTTAAATAGTAGCCTTACGCCCAGGGCAACAACCCTGGGATGACAACCCTGGAGCCCTTGACAGACCCAATGCTTGTATTTTTGAATGAACGGTCTATTTGATTGGGCCAACGCTTGGATCGAAATGCTTCGATTTTTGCGTAAAAGTCGAAAGCAGTGCTATGTCTGCTACGTGCAGGCTAATTCAGGATCACGTTGGGAAGTCATGGCAGGCTTGCGGCAAAGCGCGGTACCTTCATGTGCATGACCCCCATTTGGACCACAACCAGGACATAGTTCAGGGTTGAAGAGCCCTAAACCCTAAAACCCTTAACCCTAAATCCCAGTTCCTAGAATCCTTACTGCATCGTCAGGCCGATCCCAACATCGTGGATGGTAAGGGCAAGACTTGCCTACATCATGCTGCTCAGGCCATTGGGTTTAGGGTTTAAGGGTTGCAAAATGATAGCCCCAAGGACCTAAGATTGAATCAAGCGCTTTCACTTGTCATGAACATTCCCCCTATGTATACTTGGTGTTTGTCGGGGAGAAAAAGTTGCTAGGGGGGAACATGTTTGATGATTCAGGCAGGTGATTACCCTTCTTTTCCGCCTTGCGGAGCCATCCTAAACCTCAGTTAGTAAGGGATGAAGGGGAATGTCAGACCTAAACCCTACGGCACGCCCATGAATAAATTCCTGAGCGCCTGCCTCAGCCAAAAATCCTAAGGCTCCGGCAGAGGCCATGCGAGTGGCAAAAACCCTAACACTGGGAACAGAAAGTTGCAGGCTCGCTCCACTGCGGCAGTGCAGCTGCTTTTGGAGTTTGGTGCCTCCACGAGGCCCTACTTGCTCGGATTTGAGGCATGCAATTGCAGGGGCATTTCGATGCATAAGCCAAGACGCAGCGCCCGCCCTCAGAGACAGTTATTCAAAAGGTGTTCGTGGAAGATCAGAGCGCTTAGTGTCTGTTGAACGCTGCCAGTTCACGGGACCATCGCGGCTGCACACCTGCTCACATTGTGCCGCTGTTTGCCTCGTGGCAGCACTGGGCAAGGCGATCATCCCCCTGTCATCTGCCAACCCGGATAAGCTTGAACTTCATTTCAATATAATCCTGCTGCACTCACCTCAGAGGGGCCTGGTGCGGGATGAGTCATGAAATAGGCTATAAGAGCCTTAGCAACCCGACTTCTCCTATACGTCTTCGCACAGGGCGAACAGAGCCCAAACACACCACCCCAACCCTTGCTCCCGTTTATGAATGGGCCAATGCCTACGCTAGTGTAGAATATTATTGTGCATGAGGCAGATGAGGAACACGACAGCTTGTTGTACATTGATATATTGGGGTAATGGAAAAGAAAATGGAGCAGAAAATGGAAACTGCTATGTACTAATTTGGGTTATTTTGGGATAACGGAAAAGCAAATGCGATTCACTATATAGTATATTGGGGTTATATTGGGATAATGGAAAATCAAGTGGAAACGACATGTCCTTCTTACATAATGCTGCTCTCACCATCGTCACAGTACCTCTGTCACATGAATTCCCATGCTCACCCATTGGTCTTCGTTGCGGGTGGTTATCCTACAGTACAACAATTCATGGCCTTCCCCTCTGGGCAGATTACTACTTGTCTAGACTCCTTACAGGGGGTTAAACAGAGGATTATATAGGGGCATGTTATAGGGCTTATTAAGGGGGATACTAGGAGCCTAGATTATAGCTCACATGGAGATGTTTTTTTTGGTGGGGGGGTGGGTGTTGGGAATAAGGGAATTAATCATATGGGCCATATGAGCTTCGGACTAAATTTAGGTTGGGGGGACCTATAGGGGACTATATATAGGGTTTTGGGGGGGACCTATTAAAGGATATATTACAAATTTAGTCCAGGGCTCATATAGGGATCAGATTCCCTTTCCCTACTAACCACCAGTAAGTCAACATGACTTGGGAACCTTGGTGCACACAGGTAGTTATCAAAACCTGGGTCGGCGTGCGCAGCCCCACTATCATGGTGTCCATGCTATGACGCCTACGGTGAAGGAATCCCAAAGCTGCAAGCCCTTACGCCCAAAAGCCCAAACCCTCCACTATCATTGTTAGCATCTGTTGTGTACATATACACACACAGATTTTTTCATGTTTCTTAGTGTCACACGGTTAAACCGTGTCATTGAGGCAGATGATACCACAACCGAGTTGGTAGAGATCTTCTCCAAGGATCCCCAGGCTCTTTTTGAGGTGGTGGCTTGCCTTAATCGGATTTAGGGTTCTCAGGGTATAGGGAGTATACATATACAAGAAGATGTGCGTATATACAAACGATGCAAATACTATATATCCTGATGCCGCCTCTAGCCATATATGCAGATACACACACACACACACTTGTTTGTACGCATCGGGGTGCACCAGGATGTACACAGGGTATACAGGCAGGGTTTGGGCATTTCGTACTCGTAGGGCTTAGGGAGCAGGATTTCGGTGGAATATCGGCCTTCATCGGCGGGGCTCAGCGAACTTGCGGTAATTCCTTGCAGGTATAGTCCCCCTTAAGTAGAGAGGATATGCCTTGTGGGTATATTATAAAAATATTCGTATATACCCCATGTATACTTTGATATTCTATACTTCACTATACTCTATTATGCTATAATGAACCCTAATATATCATAATACTTAGGGGGGACTGTGAGGGTCCCGTTCGGAGGATGTCATGGCGTCATTAAATCGTGTCAAGAGCGAGCAGTCAGGAGTCTGGGAAAGGTAGGAGAGGCGGTTGGTAAGGATACGAGTCCTTGTAGAAGTGTGGTATGAAGCACCTGCAGCAGTCCTAAAAAAATGATACTGGTAATAAGTCAGGCTGCTACAGTATGTCGAAGGTCTGGCTTCAGAGAACAAAAATGAGTCGCCATGCTTGTCTTTGCAAGTGCGAGAGCAAGGACAGGTTTGGGTGCAATCGTGGTTGATGATAGCCAAAGGAGATTGATGAGTGCAGATGAGAGAAGTTGAGTCTATGGTTGTATTTACCGTTCCCCAAGAATGTAGCCGCAATGGAAATGGTTTGAATTATACTAGAGTAATCCGCAATGGAAATGATTTGAATTATACTAGAGTAATCGAGAAGTCAAAACTCATTCAGCACCACCAAGCACGCAACCTCGGAAGCTTAAGATTTTGCTACATCCATGTCAAGTACTTACAGCAAGAAATCCCACATGAAACATTCAACTACCTGGATTAAAGGGCCACGACCGCCTCCTCAATGGTGGCTTCCAAAATTCGGGGGGCCCCTTCATACACCTGAATGGGAACAGCCCAAGAAGAGATTCCAGATTCTTGCAAACACCCAAGTACCTCCAGAAGCAAGGACAAGTCTGGAGTCACCTCTATCGAGCGTCTCTATCTTTGGTCGCTTACGGCCAAGGCGCATCCCGAGGGATAGGCAAAAGATGGCAGTTGAGGAAAAACCTGGCCCCACTAAGGTATGCTTGTAGAACGGAGGTGCAGACAAATTGTTTCAGAAAACTTGGCAAAGTCCTATCTGGTGATGCAGTGCTAGCAGTATATTCGAACACGTGGAGTGGAGGTTCACGTCAGGGATAGGGATTACTACCAGAATAGCCACGCTTCGGAACACAACCCTCCCCAATATCTAGGCTGTGTTTCATAGTACAGGCAGAAGGGATTACTCTGAATCACCGCCTTACCCCTTTATGTCCTACAAGGACCCAAGGCAGCTGTTAAGGGAAACATATGTTATCCGCTGGTGAGGTAAGTTTGCCATTGCCAATTATAAGTGCTGATGCCTCAAAATCCTCCATGACCTAGAATACTAGAGCCAAGGGAATAAATTACTTGAGATGATGCAGGATTGTTAGTATTCCCTTTATACGAATAGTAAACACACGCCCCCCCACCCCTTATACTGAAGATGTCCTCCAAAACAAAAGGTCTCTTACGTCATACTAGGGGGTGTTAGATATCAAACGTTTTCCATACTATAGTAGTTTCCATCTTCTCTTACATTCTACGAAAAGACTCCCTTTTAGGAGTGGGGGCTGTTTCATAGCAGTATGAAGGGATTATTAGCATTTGTGTTTGGAGAGGTTTCCTTTATAACTTAGGTTGGGCCCCCGCCCACTACTAGTGGCCACAATGGATAATGGTAATTACATTAAGGTCCTTCTACTCCTAATATACCACTATTAGGGGGCCTAACCCAATTTATAACCCCTTTTAAAGGTACACCTAAACCCCAAACCCTAAATTCAGGGGCATTCATTGCCGTGCCTACACTGCTTGTGCGATGCGCGTGTCTATGGATTTTCACAGCCAGGAGAGTGAACCCTTCGAGCCAGTTGCGAATCGACTAAAAGCTACTCTGCTGGATTAGCAGCAAGATTTGAGCAGGCTATAGTCTAAACGCCTTGAAGGGGGCTTTAGAGGGATTATATACAGGAGCATTAGAGGGATTATTTAGAGGGATGCTGGGAGTTTAGACTATAGCTCATGGTGGTTAGGCCCTCGCCCGCGAATGAACTGTGACCGCCATGAAGAATAGCAAAGACGTTAGGACCCCAGTCAAACTATGACAACCCTGAACTCTTAAACCATTTACCCCAGAGGGCCCTCCGGGATCGGTTGTTGAAGCTAGGAGAAGGAACGGGTGCAAATAGCTAAGGAGATCATGGAAAAGGACGATGCAGCTCGGCAAAGTTCAGAAGCGCTGAAAAGAGGGCGCACGGCGGCAACAGATTGGAAGACAGGTCGCAAGTTGGTCTCAATAATAACCCCCCTCCCAATCCCCCTCCCATTAATAGGGAAATATTAAGGCCGTTAAAAGGAGGGGTTTATTAATTTGGGAATCCTAAACCCTATATAACCCCATTATAGTAGTTTCCATTTCCTTTTCCTTTACCCCCCAATATAACCCCTTAGCTCAAAAAATGCCGAAGTCTGCATCCCTAAACCTTGAACCCTAAACCTCAAACCCTAAACCTTAAACCCTAAACCCCAAACCCTCAACCCTTAGCCTTAAACCCTAAACCCTAAACCCTAAATCGCCAAGGCTCAGTTCCAGGCACTCCCAGTTGTGGAAGAGCTTGGCCTTCAGAGCTTGACAACGAACTGCCCAGAGGTCAGGGCCTTGGCTACGGCAAGAACATACATAGGGTTTAGGGTTTAGGGTATATGTGGGGATTATGGAAAAGGAAGTGGAAACTACTATAGTAGGGTTTAATATAGGGTTTAGGGTTCTTGTCAGAACCCCAAACCCTAAACCCAAATTTATCTGGACTCATGGGTTGCGCTTAACCCCAGTCCATGGCCAAGGATTCGACTGCAAGAAGTTCTCACTCACCCAGCTGGCGTTGTTTCGGTAGGGTAGAAGGTTTAGGGTTTGGGGACACTAAGCCCTGAGCCCTGTAGGGTTAAGGTTCCAATTGTTCCCTGCTGTCGCGGCCGCATCAGAAGGCATGCTTCAGATAGGTGCTTTAGCTTCCACACCATGAGTCATGAGAACCTTATTTAAATGGCCCCTAGCCAGAAGCGGTTTAGGGTTTAGGGCTTAGATAAGAAAACAAGAGCGGACACTCCTAGCGAAAGATCCACCTGCTGGATTCCCCCAGTGTGTCCGCACTTCTCGACATGCCCATATTGCGGCCACCTATCTTGAGGACAGAGCAACTGTCTGGGTAGGCAGAGGCAGATATGGATATAGACGCCCGATTTTTTACATCCCTGGACCCTAAATCCTATAGTAGTTTCCATTTTATTTTCCATAATCCCAATATAACCCTATATTACCCTATAATATCCCTATAAATCCTATATAACCCATTATAGTAGTTTCCATTTTATTTTCCATTATCCCAATATTACCCCAATACAAGGCATTTGGATCGCAAGTGCGTGTGGAATGGAGACGGCTGCACTTCAATGGCTCTTTGCGGACAGATCCTGGGCTGCAAGTAGCCACTGAGTTCAGGGGTATATAAGGGCTGTAGGGTTTAGGGTTTAGGGGGGTTATATTGGGGTTATAGCAAGGTTATAGTACGGTTATATTGGGGGTTATGTTAGGGTTATATTGGGTGGATCATTGTTGCGGAGTTCTTTTAGTTTGTTGAGGGCGTCTCTCATTGTGGCATCTTTTGGCCAACCCCTGTCCTTCCGGCCCATCGAAACGAAGATAGGTGGAGGCGTTTCTGATCTTTGTGAGGCACCATATATTTGTACAGGTCGTGAGGGTTTTGTTATGCGGACAGGATCCGTGACTCAACCGGAATCATTTCAAGCCCCTGAGACTTACCTGGGCTGATTTCATGATGGGGAAATGAGCGTCCCCTAAACCTTGGTCTCAGTACACGGTTTAAAGATGTTGAACGTGAAAGGCTTGCATTCCGGCACAACATCCCATTCCTGTGTAGTTAAGTAGACTTGGATTGGAAGCCAGCTTCGCGCTGACGTCCTTGAGCTGACTAAGATCTACGTCGTCCATCCCAGCAATGTGGTGCATGACCCTGTGCTTTATCTTGGCTGGAGCCTTACATCAGGGTTTCGAGTGCGATGCAGTCTCAGGACGCATCCAGCGTTAGCAGGCACACCGCAATCTGTTCGAGCTACAGCAGTTAAGATGATACCATGCGTTCAGGGAGTGGGGGGGCATATTCATCCATTGCTCTCAGGCTTCAATTGGCTAACGCCATGGAGTCTGCAAGAACCTTCTATGAGGATCATGGACCCTTGTTTGAGACATCATGCTTTTTGTGTTTGTAGTTTTTGTTGTTTGTTGTGTGAAGGTTCGGGAATCCAGTGCTCTTAGTAGGAAGGCATGCCAAGCCAAGGCTCATCGGCTCAATCGGAGAATTTTCTGCATAACGTCCGAGGCAGACGCTCGGATGATTTGATGATCAGTTCTGGCTCGAAGCCTACACTGTCAACAGCCTCATATCCCAAAGAGCTACTTTAGATAGAGGAGTTGACAAATGCTGGCGTGCAAAACACTAGCTGAGGTGAGTCCGGAGCTACTGCAAGCTGGTGATGACCTGGACTCGACTGGACAAGCTTTCTTCACGGATTTGTACACCATGATCGACACGCTCCCCTTGCCCTACAAGTCACCCGCCTGCCTGTGTTTAGAACAGCCCAAAGCGGATGGGCTGCTGACGTGGCAGTGACGGGGCTAAGTCAAGTCAGTTGTAGACTTCACAGAGCTCCACAAGCAATAGAAACACGTAAGGCAGAAACAGTTAGAGGCCGATGGGCAGCTATAAGTGAGGTGAGAGGCAGGATATTTTTCATTGAGCCCTGAGTCAAGGTACTAAAGCCCCACTGATAATATAGCCACCCATGACCCTCTAAGTACTGTCATGGCTTCCCCTACTACTGCGCCCCATACCCTTGGGTTTCCCCATACTTCATGTTCATTGACTAGACAAAATCATGGCTAATTAAAACCCATCAGGCGGGACCTGCAGGGGGTAGTACTGGGGCAGGGGGGGTGAAGGTATATACCCCATTACTATACTATAGTAGTTCCATTTTCTCTTCCATTAAATCCCTATGAGATATTCCCTATATAACCCCAGTATATACCCCATTGTACTTACTCCCAGGGGAGCCGTGCTAGCAGAGCCTTGGAGCCAGGTTGATCTTGATGGACAATACCTTTGGACTTGGAGTCCCCCTGCTCTGGAAGTTGCAGCCGCGGCTGAAGCACATCCTGGTAGTAAATACCAGCTGGGTCTTCAGGCGGGAACGTTCTCTGTGGACCTGCATATCGGGGTGGGGCAGCATGAGGCTTATGTAAGGTACTCCTGGTTGCATGCAAGCCTTTCTTTGTCCAAGCTTCATTTTTTGTTTTTCTTCTGCGGCCAATCATTGTTCTCGCGTCATGGCCGTCATTCGTACCAGGCGTGGTTCCCTGCAATCGCTGTGGTTCAAGGCCTGGAGCCTTCTGAAAGTGTAGAAACGAGATCAGCATAGAGCGATGATCCGCATCCTCATCTCAGCGGTGCTGCTGCTGCTGGCCCGTGGGGACGACAGCTTCTTCCTGGCACCGCTGGAGGGAAAGCAAGGCCCAGAGCTTGCCTTGATCCTGGTGCAGGGTGCCAGCTGCCCCGTAAAGGGCTACAAGCCGGTGGGAGAGGCAATCCAGAAGGCCTCTCCATTCAAGGTTTGGGTTGGCGTTCCGCAACACCTCTTCGACCTTGCAGAGTTCCAGTTTGAGGCAAAGGTAAATGACATGCTGAAGCAGATGGAGAATGCGGGTATGAAGGCTCACCACAAGGTGATGATGGGCCACAGCCTTGGAGCTGTCCAAAGCCAGTTCTACGCCGCGGGCTCGGGGCAAGGCAAGATCGATGCGCTTGTACTGACTGCCGGCACGGTGCTGCGAAAGTACCGCAATTCCACAAAGCTGCCACCAACGCTAACGATTGATGGAGACCTGGATGGACTGTTGCGCATTACGCGCCAGGCGGAAGCTTACTTCCACCAGGTGATCAAGGTTGGCGGAGCTGACGCACCCGGATTGGATCGGCCAGTGGTCTTGCTGGAGGGCCTGGACCACTGGAGCTTCAGCTCGGGCGACCGCCCATCAAATGTCAAGAAGAATGACATCCAGCCAGAGGTGACGATGGAAGCGGGCCACGCAATGATCGGTGAAGTAGTGGCGGACTACATGAGCTCTTTGTTTGGCTCTGATGAGGAGAAGGCAGCAGCTGGGACGAAGATTGTAGGAGCTGTCAAGAAGACCGGGGAGCTGGTGGAACCTGTCCTGGCTGCATTGCACCTTGAGGGCTACCACTACCTCAATCCTCCATGCAACAGCGACTACCCCACCAACCCAACCTGTCAGTACGCCAGGTATCCTGACAAATCCCTACTGCCGCCGGCTGGTCCCCCCAAGCCTATGCCTCCAGCTGATTGCACCTGTGGTAGTGACTGGGTGGCCAACACGGCCGCCAGCATTGTGGCGGGTTTCGAGGAGACTCCTGCATCACAGGCAAAGCTTGTCACCAAGGATGCGTTCCACGACGTCTCCGATGTGAGGCCATTCCACTTGCCCCACATCTTTGAACCTCAGCCGGGAACCGCCTGCTCAGACCCTTCCACGTGCTTCATCAATGCCACCACCGTGTCGATGCCCATCTATGATTTCAAGGACGACTTCGACACAGGCCTTTGGCCGGTCACCGCCAGCGAATTCCGAACGAAGTTCAAGTCCCGTGAGGCTCTGCAGCAGGCTGCAGGACTTAAGGATGTCAACTACACAGCAACAGATGAGTTGAACACCGAAATCTGCAAGTCCATCAACCAGGCTGCCTACGACTGGGCCTTGAAGGCAGCCTCCAGCATTGCCCGTGACCGCTTCCTGAAGCATGGCCAGCCACTCGTTTCTGGGTTGCTGTTAAGGAACTTAAATTAATTCACTATATTGGGGAAACCTTATTATTTACTATATATACATATTATGGTAACTTAATTTAAGTTCCTTAACAGCAACCCAGGTTTTCGTGGAGGATAAGAAGTCCGGCTTCGGTCCCAGGGGTCCAACGTGGATCCACGATGCGCTGTCCTTCACTCCTAGCCAGGATAAGAAAGCGGTCGCTGTGCAATCCCACTACTTCCCCCTAAAGAACAAGAAATTGGGAGATGTGCCCTTCATTCAAACTGTTGGCTATCACTACTGCAAGCTCTTATCGCCAGCACGCGCCATGGAATGGATATATGTGGACGGCCTGAAAGAATTCTATGGCACCAGGAACGATCAGATTCAAATCGTAGTCTAAATGATGCTGCCGAATTCCAACCTGGCGAGCGGCGTGCTTGGCTCACTGCCTGCGGGTGTTCAGCCCGACCATTTCCCATTTTGCTCTAGTCCCCAACCCCGCGAGAGTGTCAGAGGGCCTTCGCGGGAGGATTGTTTCAGCACGTCTTGCACTTGGTGGGACGCGCGGACCTGCCCCGGGGACTTTTCCAAGTTTTCTGAGCCAATGTGAGCTAGAGTCTAAACTGCTTAAATGGAGTGGTCATATAGGGAATTATTTTTAGAAGTTATGAAGGTGATACTAGGAGTTTAGACTATGGCTCAAGTGGGTCCGAACCCTTGCAAGCTTTAGCCAGGAGGGCGCATGCCTCGGCATGTAGCGCGGCACAGCGGTGCAGAAAAGGAAAACTGGAAGTGAGGTGGACCCCCCCACCCTGTAATAGTGGTTTAGTAGGAAGATAAGAGGTCCCTAATATGATCCTCATTATCCCTTATAGCCACTACTACTGGGTGGGAGGTCCGCCTAAGCTGGAAGGTGCAAGGCAGCTTGCGACAGGGTCATCTGGAGGGTTGTCCAAAGTCTGCTCACCTTCGGGGCACTTAGAATATTAGCTACAGGCCACCTAACAAGAATTGCAGTAATAATGCAAGTAAAACTACTACTAAGAATACTAATAATACAACAGCTTAAATATGAATAATGGTAATAACAGCCTGATAAACCTCGTTGTTGCAGCTGTTGTTGGCAGGCTTGGCTTCGTGCATAGCTCCACCCACAAGGCCCGGCTTGTGTGCTGCTGCAAAGTATTCCGCCCTAAACCCTATACCGCGGGTTGAGGTTTAGGGACGGGTGTAGGGTTGAGCAACCACCAACCCATGAACCATATATCCTTGCAAACGCTGTCTGGCCCTGCTATAAGCCCTTAGAGCGAAACCTATATCATGCAAAACATAACCCTGAAACCTGATACGTCCCCACATGCCCCACCTAGCCCCTTGAAAGGACCCCCTTCTTTGTAGAAGCTCCCTCCACCTAGACCCTCCGCCCACCCTCTATATACCCACTTATGAGGGACCATGCACCCCCATTTAAGGGTACAAGGGAGGGTCCTGGTATAAAGATGCAAGGTTCTAGCTGACCGCGCCGCCAGCCTAAAGACGATTGCTGAGCAGCGCGCGTCTTGTCCTTTTGTTGGATTCAAGTCCTTAAAGGGGATAGTAATATAGGATTTAGGGTGTCAACTCCTTAAAACTGGGGTATATAGTGGGTTATACTGGGGACAAGGAATAGCATAGGGTTTAGGTTAGGGTGTAAACTCCTAAAATTAAAAGGGGGATATATTAATGTAGGGGATTATATCGGGGACTTTTAGTAGGTCTTGCGGGTTCGGGACTTGGCGTTGCAGTTCAGGGTCAGATAAGTGGGGGGGGGTTCAGGGTTTGGGAGGTTTGGGGTTCAGGATTTAGGGTTTAGGGTTTAGGGGGCTTAGAGTCGGTGCAGGGAGAGACAAGTGTCGAGGTTCAGGCTTCGTGGCAAGAGGAGGCCAAACTTGCCATCCATTCTTGGTAGTTGGTTAGGTGGACCCCCCCACCCTGCCATAATGGTATAACACGAATATAAGAGGACCCTCATATAATCCCTATTATCCCTGCTAGTCACTATTACTGGGTGGGGGGGTTTACCTGAGTAATGGGTCTTTCTTGCACCCGGCCACAGTTGCTTACCTACTACGAAATCCAACGATGACCCCAATATAAACCTTACATAACCCGTATATAACCTCAATATAACTCCAAGATAACCCTAATATTCCCGATGAGGACATCAAGAGCATGGTCAAGGTGTGTGGCGAGTTCATCTTAGCCACCTGGCCTCAAACGACTCCGCACAGCAAGCATGAAGTGGTAAAGCTTCAGGTGAATTTGGGGTCAAATGCTTAGGGCTTAGTGATATGGAGACGAAATTTGCACAGTTTCGAAGTTTCGAAAAAGGTGACATGGGATGTTGGGTTTTAAGGTGAGGGTGTGTTGGCAAAGCCGACTTGGACCGCATCAATCTCTGATAAGTAGACTTTGGGTACGGCCGCCACTCTGTCATGCGCTTAATCTGACCCCTCAGAAAGACTGTTATAGGGTGGGGGCAGTACCCAAAGTAGATTCTCCCAGGCGCCATCCCTGCTGAAAGCGCAGATACCTTCGAGCGTGCAGTGGAGGTGACCTGGCAGCCAGCTTGTCCTTTAGATACTGCGCCCACTCTAGCAATCCCTATACGGGGATCCTTAATCAGGGTAGCATATGACTATAGGGTTTAGGGTTTAGGGTATACTGTTGCAGGGTGGAGGCAGTATCCAACTTCTCCTCATGGTCGCCGCATCTGATTTTAGGGCGCAGGGCTGATCATAGGGTTCAGCCTCCTGGTCCCATGGAAGCACAATTCCATTGGTGTGAGCACTTTACATGGGACAGTAGATTGGCCAAGCAGCTGCATGACATCTCGACGTATTTCCCTAGGGAAAGATGACATGAAGCCATCCCACATCCTGATTTATTGAGGCTGTGATTCTGGAAGAACGGGCCAAAACGCAAGGGATGAGGGGGCCCAGAAATCAAAAAAAAAGAGCCACACTACATCCTTCCAAGAGCGTGCAGAGAGCGGACTGTGGGAACCCCAAGTCCCAGGCACAGCTTAAATGAGGTATGAGGGTTATACAAGTGTTATATAGAGATAATGGAAAAGAAAATGGACACTACTTTAGGGTTTAGGGGTTAGGGCTTGAAGGTTTGGGCACCGGGGTTTTAAAGATCATAGCCAGTGCCTGGCATCCCTCTCCACGAATGCTCGCCGTTTTCCACAGGATGCTGTGGCCTAACCATCTCGACAACCAACTACATATGTATATATATATATTCTATATTATATGTCATATATATATATAATACCTTATATATATACACATATTATACTAGTATACTATATGTGCTACATAGCAACGGTCCCTGTCCATGCATTCCGAATCTTATGTCCCGTTATTCTGGCTGCTCTTAAGGAAATTAAGTTCAATTACCATACCGGATGTGTATATATATATATATCTGTGATGATCAGCATGGTTTCCCCAATATAGTACCTTAAATTAAGTTCTTTGACAGCAACCCAGTATGCACAAGGCCGGTAGGGACTTCTGGCCCTCCCTATGCCCCCTTGGTCTCCTTGTCCTAACAATACCTCAACCCCCACCTAAGATACTTCCGGTATGGTACCTATACAGTCTGGGCACTATGTATTGTTGGCTGGGCATATCAATTATTAGGGGGTGGGGGGGAATATACAGCGGAGGCAGTCAGCGTTTAAAGCAACCCTAGCCCCTGATCTTTCTGAAACCCAGATTTCTGTACAACGAGTTCGAGCACGGTCTTAAGACTGCTTCGGACACCTTCTGGCAGAACTTTGGCTAAATCCTACTGGGGTAGGAGCTCTAAAGCGCTACACGCAAAATCTTCAACCCTAGATCATTATAGTCACCCTTCAATTAATTAAGAAGACAGAGTGCGGGTATGTGGGGGTGTTCTTATGACGTTAGGGAACTCCGAAATCTATCTACTGATGGGGGACTGTACTTCTAAAGCTTCACCCTGAACCCCACTGAAGTTCAACTCGAACCTGAACCATGGCATTCTTTTGGAATTCGTATTGATCTCTTCATACTACTGTTAAACACCCCCCCGAAGAGCTTTGCGGTGAAAACCCCAATTACCTACGGTTTCAAGGGTTCTGCCTCTTGCTTGGGGGATATAGTTACGATTGGAGGGTGGGTGACTTGGGTTACATGTAGGGTTCCGGGAGGATTGCACACTTGCTATCTTTGATCAGCCTCCTTCTCATGTAATCCCGATTTGCTAGTCGAGAAATGGAAAATAATGAGAGGTCTGTGCCATGAGGGTTTCTGACAGTTTGCAAAAGTTTTTGAAGTTCCGGGAAGGTAGGAAAATTTTCCCGGTTTACAATCCGTCACTTTCACGGTGGGCATGTTCTGCAGTTCATGATTTCTTCCAGGAGTCAGAGTTCCGGGCAGGGTAGGCGAGATTGTGGGCGTTAAGGGGGCATGCTCTGCAATGTTGGCACATTATTTGACTTTGTAAAAGACAGCCTGCCACAAATCTCAGAGCATGAGGGATGGCGCAATGCATCAGCTTCGCCACACGCCTGGACATTTTCTAAACCCCTCCCATGAGAGGGGATTTCATTTCGCAGCAGCAGGTTGAAGTGCTGAGAATTATGGATGCTGTAAGCCATATGGGTGGTTGTCAAAATTATGGTCCCTTTTTGGATCCCAATTATAATACGGCCCCTAATATTTAGGGTTCCCAAAAGGGGACCATAATTTTGACAACCACCCATATCACGGGGTCACGACGGTGGAGCCATGAGGAGCAGCGGGAGATGAAACCCCTTGTAGTGATAAACGCTTTTTCGAGCCGTTGAGCCTCACACAATCCCTAGGGTCCAAGGACCCAAATAATAGGGTTTCAGGGTCCAAATATTATATGTTTAATGGCATTTGGGCGCTAAAGCCCTATTAAGGTCTGTGGACCCTTAGGAAATTACGGCTCCAAGGTGATTCTGCGGGGTTTGAGCTGTCCGTTTTGAGTGGATCTAGTAAGCGGGGAGGAAGAGCATACGGGAATTCCCATACGAAGGGTGGTCTCTTTTATACCCCAAGGTACTATGATCCTCATAATGGGAGATCCCCATGACAGACCCCTAATCCTTGGCCATCCCCTTAAAACAGGTATTCCCACCAGCATGCAGTCGCTTCCTTGATTCTGAACTCCATGCGGGCTGCTTTGCCTTGTTGGCTGAAATGCCGAGGATGTCCTCCGCACAAGTACACTGGAACTTCAACCAGCTGACCCAGCGGACCCATAGCAGCATTCAGGATTGAAAAGTTGAGGGACCAAAGGGTTCTGGACGGTTTGATCTCAATGGCTCAAGGGCGAGTTTTGTGCCAAAGGGAGGGAGGGGTTGTTTTAACAGTACAGTAGATTTGTCGGGGCAATTCAACACAGCTCATTTCCGTTGCAGTGAGGGTGGGGTGGGAGTTTGTTGATGTAGGGTCCCAAGTCATGCCATTCAAGCGTGGCTCCCGTACAGGTTTCCCAACAGAAACGCCCAGACTGCCAACCAACCTATGTCATATGAGTGGTTGTCAAAATCATGGTCCGTTTTTGGTTCCCTATTATAATACGGCACCTCATATTTAGGGTGCCCAAAAGGAGATCATGATTTGACCACCACCCATGTGTGGACGGTTGACGCCTGCTACCTGCTGCTACCCCGTAGAGATTAGGCACTGGCACTGCTCTGTGGTCCCATGTCTCCATAGTATGCACACGTCGCCGCAAGGCAAGTTTTCCTGCATCTGAAGGCGGAGACTAGGAGTTTAGACCCTAAACCCTACATTGGGGGTTATGAAGGGAGATACTAGGAGTTTAGACTAAAGCTCATCTGAGGCTGTCACATATGCAGCCATGGCGTCCAGATCATTCCATCGATGCTTGGACTCTGCGCACTTTCTCACTGGGCCAGGTTAGGCAAAGCCCCGGTGTAGGGTTACCCTAAGGGTCCAAGTACCCAATATTTAGGTACTTGGGATTTGGGTAATAGTACTTATAGTACAGGTTTTGGATAAGTATATGAGTATTAGGTACTTGGCCTCAGGGTTAAGGCTAAACCCTAAAGCCAAGGTTAATATCCTAAAGTCCCCGTTAATTTGCAACTATAGGCTTACACTATTTCGCAATACACCGTCGTGGCCCAAACCCTATAACCACTAGAATCCGAAATGCCTACCTAGCTTGAGTTTGGCACCCGCCCAGTGATTTTGGTACTATAGTAATACATAGGCGCCCCAATACAGTCACCATTCTATGGTCACTGGAAGTGGGAACCCAACCTAATCTAAACCCTAAACTCTTATGCCGTACCTCTCCATAGGCATGCATGCCCTCTTCCAAGACATGATGCAATGATACAATGATTTACAACTCCCACCCCCCCCGCGGCAGGGCATGTGTACAACTTGCATGGGCTCCAGAAACATGTTTTGCTTTTTTTTTATCTCTTACATCAAATAGCTATGTTTTGAGCTCAAGCGGTTTCTGCGACTTAGGACATCGTCCTGGCCTATGGCAGCCATACGCCGACGTTAGCGGTTCAAGACTCCACTTTCAATTTGCAGGCTTGGAGTTGCAAATGTGTAGCAATTACCATGTGTCCAAAGGGGTTTAGGGTTTCAGGGTGTAGGGATCAGGGTTTCAGGGTTTAGGATTATGGGTAGAGAATAAAATGGAAAAGAACATGGAACATTAAAGAGGGTCTCGGTGATTCTGAGTGAAAAAGGGGGTTATGGGGGTGAATTTTGGAATTAGGCTTGGGTCCTAGGGAAAACCTTAGTTACAACCAGGTAATATCCTCTAGCCTATATAATGACGCTGATCCAGTGCACTAGTGTTACTTAATATGCCTATCACATGTCTATATGTAGGGGCTTGAATAAGTCGTGACATTATCCCCTTTTGCAAAGAACCCGGTGAAATTGTAGCCCGTCCATATGCCCTGAAACCTTATTCTATTAAACCTTTGCTTATGGCCCTACACCATGCTTCAGCCACAGACCATGTACTGCCCATTGATTTTTTAATAATGAAATGCGGCTTGATTTTCAGATCCCATCCGCAAGGGGTGCAGCTTTGGCGTAGGGTAGTTAAGCCCCAGAACCTGAACCCTGAGTCCTAAAAAGATCGGACGCCCACCTTTGGACCTGCAGGAGATGTTGCCAGGGTCGCTCACAGCATGCATCGCGCAGAGTTCCTGGCTTTGGCAACTCGAAGGCCCCAGCTCGTTGAGGATGAGCTGGTTAGGGTTAAGGGTATTAGGTCGACCAAGGGACCATTCAGGGTGCACCTAGGGACACCTCTTGTAGTTTCTTCTAGTCCCTAATAGGAAGGCCGCGTATGTCTCCAAAAAAAACGGGAGCCCTGGCTACTCCAAGGGAGTAACATGAATGGGATGTGGAAAAGAGGAAGGACACCCCTCATGGACTCTCTCAGAGTCGGGCAGACCCCATTTGGCGTCGTGATACACCAACCGTATTCTGAGATGAAGTATAAAAGCTGAGGGCACACCATGGCAAATTGAAACAATTTGTTAGCCTCAAGTCAACAAATCCTGGAAATAACAGTGGTCAAGCTTCGCGCATGCACCCTGAGCGCCGCGGAAAAGGGGAGATTTCACGGGCTTGCATCGTGGATCAGATGGAACCAAAATTGAGGTACCGCCCCAATATCCCCCTTCAGATTCCCACTATGAAATGGGTAAGGTGGACCCCCTTTACAAAGCGATTTTTCATATATGAGTTGACGCTTGTCCCCCCCTTATATAGAAATAGATTGCAAATGGTTAACGCCCCCCATCCTATCAAAACTGAGGGTGCGCGCGCATAAAATGGGGAAGTCAACGTCCCCCAGAATGTAAAAGAGGCACGCGCCAACAAAAAGGGGGCGGGAACGTGGTACCTGGTATGTCCCCCATTTCCCCAACAGTACGGTCTAAAATACCTCAAGCCCCTAACCACCTAAACCCCTAAAAGACCTGAACCCCTTAAACCCGTAAGCACCTAACGTAGCAAAATCACCTAAACCCGTAACAGTAACAGTTGGATAACATTTGCGATATAGTTATATATGGCCCTCAATATGGCCCGTAATAGTTGATTTTGTCTAATAGTCAACACTGCCAAATCGCGAAGGCGAGTTTATCAGATTTCTTGGGGCCCTCTACGGCTCGCTTGAGTGGGTTCAGCGTACGCTGCCGTGTGTAAGGATTTCGGGCTATAGCGTATGTAGCCTTCCTAGCTCTTAGTAGGGAATATGGGAACATATCATTTTGGGATTATAGGTTGTATTCCCATATTCCCTACTACCCCCAGTAAGTAATAGTGAAGCAGCAGCGCGTCCCACCGACTGCTTCAACAGGATGAAATGTCTGTGTTCTGTAGTGACCATGAAGCCGAACCATATTAAAGAGGACCTTCAAACGTTGGCCAGAAACCTTTTTCAACGGGCACGCTGAAGAACACCACAGTACAAGACCAGGTTTAACGAGTGTCTATGGTGCAATCTTTCTGACTCGTCGGAGTAATACCCTAGTACAATATAGTAGTTTCCATTTTATTTTCCATTATCCCCATGTAACCCCAATATACTTTAATGGAAAATAGAATGGAAACTGCTATATATGGAAGGTTTTGGAAGGTGCGGAGAGCTGCTCGCGTTTGTCGAGTCACCTTGTTATGTTATACTGGTGTTATATTGGGTTTATACTGGGGTTATATTGGGGTTATACTGGGGTTATATTGGGGTTATATTGGGGTTATATTGGGTTTATATTGGGGTTATATTGGGGTTGACTTTGGGTTGCGCGCAGGTATCACGGCAGTGCACGAAGTGACCCGACTGATGGACCTAATGTGCCACTGGGCTTAATATAGTAGTTCCCCTTTTATTTTCCATTATCCCAATATAACCCCTATATTCCCTATATAACCCTTATAATATAGGAGTTTCCATTTTATTTTCCATTATCCCAATATAACCCCTATATTCCCTATACAACCCTTATAATATAGGAGTTTCCATTTTATTTTCCATTATGGGCATCCTAGCAGCCTATGAGGGACTGTTGACAAGCCAGATGACAGGCATGCGCATTGCACAGTGATGACCTTGTGCCGCAGCTTTGCCATCTTGAAACTTAAAGTTTTGCCATGGTTGGTTACTATTGCTTCTGCCACCATTTCACGCCGTTTTCCTTGTTTCAGGTGAGGCTTCAGCAGGCCATCACTGTCATGCTGCTCCCCACCAGCATGCCAGGCTCATTAGGAAGATCCTAAAGTCTAAGCAGACCCTCAGACCCTAGACTTACGTGCCGGTAGTGCCCCGCGCACGTTGAAGCAGCTCGATGTCCTAGAGTTCTATGACACGGGGTCCCACAGCTTCGAACAAACCGCAAAAATTTACGGTCTCCATATCTGTTCCCCACATACCTTAGCATAACACCCAGATAACCCAAGCATCCTACATCCTAAACCCTGAACACCAAAGTGCTTAGTGCATCAACCTCTCATGCCTCAGGGAGTTTTCCCTTGCGCCCTGAGGGTCGGTACCTTTGGCCTAGGGTCTAGGGGTTTAGGGGTTTGTGCTTACGGGTTTAGGGTTTGTATTTGGGGTCACAAGCCTGGAGTCTTCGAATGCCACCAATGCCCCTAAACCCGAAACCCTAGACCCTAAGTCTTAAACCCTTACGCCGTGCCTGCACTGCTGTGCGATGCGCTGTCCAAACCCTTACGTCTTACCTGAACCCCAAAAGTAGATAAAATAATAGCCCCAAACACCAAAATATAGCCCAAAAGGCCATTATTCTACGTACTTTTGGGGTTCAGGTAAGCCCCAAGCCGTAAAGTCTAAATACACCAAGGTCGAAGTGGCCTGGGCACCGAGTCCCTGAATGCCATGCTTGTGAACCACGGCCCCTGAGTAATTTTGGAAGAGTAGTTGGGTTTGGGGTCTAGGGTTTGGGTTACATTTTTGGATTATACACTTGGGGAACATGTGTTTTCTTCAAGCTTCAATATTTACATGTTTTTATGTCCTTGACCATCTTGAACCCTAAGCCCTAGATGCAAGCAACAAATCCCAGGACCTATAAAGCTTAAACCACAGTACCTCGAGCTTCCAGGTCCACTCAATACCGGGAGAACATCTCCCTCCAAGTCTCCGGTGCCATGGCTACAGTTACCTTTTAAGTTCGTATCAACCCATTTGGGTAGTTTCCCCACGTCGGGGGACCCCAATATAGATCCCAAAAGACGATAATCCTTATAATGGGGACCCCCAAAAAGGTACCCCTGATTTTGGGAAACCCTAAACCTTTATCCCTAAACCCTATATAACCCCTATAACACCCTTTTAACGGTACACCTAATTTGGGGAAATCCCCATTTACTCGTAATGTTCAGCTTCAGGTAGCAAAGGATAAGATCAAGAAGCCACAGCTGCTGCGGCAAGCGTCTACCTTGAAGTCAGACGACATTGAGAAGGCTGCTCGAGCAACGAAACTACTTTTTCATAGTAGGTATACAGGGGTTGCATAGGGTTTATATAGGGGAATGGAAAAGGAAATGGAAACAACTAGGTCCGCGGCGGGTAGCCGCCCGTAGAGTAAGATTTGCCAGAACTGCAAAAGAAGTGGCCTGCGTGGGATTTGGAGTGCACACAACATGTTAGATTGAAGCACCAATGTTGAAGAATAGTAGCATAGTTTGTGAGAGCTGTTTTGCTGCACTTGCGATGCCCGTGATAAGGAATAGCACTATCAGTTTGGAGGGTTGCGGGGTTTCGTACTTATCTCATTTACCGGAGATCTCAAATGTTGAGTTCTTGAACTTCTGCCATTTACGTGAACTCTCAAGAGTTTATGCACCCCCATACCCCGAACCCTGGGCGTGGATGCTCTGGTGACCGTACGGTCTTGAAACACGAACGGAACGATAGTTCGGTCATTTGGTGACCGTATGCTCTTGGAACGCGAATGCAATACTGGTTTGGGCATGGATGCTCTGGTTAGAACACGAACGGAATTATGGCTTGGGCATGGATGCTCCGGTGACCATAT
>CAJNIZ010004647.1:66005-121459 GCA_905231905.1 Symbiodinium pilosum | reverse complement strand
GGGCTTAGGGCTGAGGGTTTAGAGTTTAGGGCACTGGGGAGAGGGGCTCCGAGGGCAAAGCCCCAGGAGATCTAGAACATGGATCCGACACCTCCCCCCAAGTGCCTAAGGCTCCAAGTCTTGAAATCTTGCCTGCGCTGAGCTATTTGGAGCCCTGGAGATTCAGTACCCTGTGACACAGTTGCGCTTTCTTCGACATGCTTCAGGGGAAGGGAAAGCCAGGCAACCCTGAATCCTGAACCTCTCAGCTCTTAAACTTAAGTCAACCCTAGACCCCACACCTTTCAATCCCTGAATGCTTTCATCAGACGTGCCGGTCTCTCAAAAGAAGGAGGCTGCTAGATCCCGGGGTTTAGGGTTTATGGCACGAACGGTCTCTATATGAGGATTATGTATGGGGGCCTCTTTCGGGCGTGAAGAGGGATTTGTGATGGGCAGCTTGTTCAAACACCCCCCGCAAGCCGCAAACCTAAACCCTCAACCCGTGATGAAGCCAAGGATTCCGGCGGCGGCGGGAGCTCCGGGCTGGACTTCTGGGCGCCTCCTGCGCTAAGGAAAGTATGAGAATGGGTAATGTAGACCCGTGCTTATACACGCTCCTTTGAAGGGCCTTCATATTAGGATCCCTATTAAAATCCCCATCAAGGGGAGGGGGTTTATTGATTGATCAGGGGTCTACATTATGAGCCATGTATCTTTAGATGCACACACACATAGATCTAAATCTATATGTATACATACGTAGATGTAGATGTATACATCTAAGAGACATACTGTTGATACTAAAAATCCTGCATGACCTTTAGTATACTATAGTACCAGCTCCTTGGGCAGTATCGACGGCTCGGTGGGTTTAGGGATTTAGGGTTTAGGGATTAGGGGGCCTCCACAGTCACAGCTTCTTCTGCCATGGGAGTGGGCGCTGAAAAATTGTCGAGGGCGGCAGGAGGGGGCAGGGGGGGTTAGGGTTCAGGGTTTAGGGCTTGAGTCATCCAGGCTGGGCTCTAAATACTAAACCCTCAACCAAGATTCCTGGTATGATTCAAGGTCTGGTCTTTGCCTGCATCGAAGGGCTTCATACCCTTTAGGTAAGATGTACGCATCCTTTTAGGATGACGGAACTCCTGGGCCTCTACCTAAGGGTTCTACCTACCTCTATAGAGGTTAGTAATCCAAACCATACTTATTATCATTCCGTAATATAGAAACCCTACATTATACCATATGAGCCATAATCTAAACTCCTAGTATCCCCCTTAATAAGCCCTATAGAAGTCCCTTATAGAACCCCCTATATAACCCCCCTTTAAGGAGTTTAGACTTTAGCTCATATAGCGGATACTTAGGACTCGGGATCCCTTGGGTTAGGGACTCCAGGGGCGCAGGAGCATTTGCAGAGGACTTGCCGAAACCCTTAACTCAAAACCCCTCAAACCTTAACCGCTCCTCTTGAAGTTTTAGAGTGTAGGGCTTTGGGACTTCTATAATGATCATGTTGAGAATCTTCCATGTGGGTTTTAAGTCATATGATCCGAACATGGGAGGTCAAGTTGAAAGGCACCCCCTTTGGCAGTTTGCAGACTTTCAAACTCTGCATGCAATCCCCGCTGCTGATACTAAAACATCCTGCGTGACCACAGTCTACCACAGTACCATTCCCAAGGTTTAAGGTACTCAGAGTCATGCAGGGTGTTTCGTATCCGCCGTACCACGAGAGATCGCCCGACAATAGCAAAACACCCCGACATGATGTCGAGCAGCACTGATGCGTGAACAACTGACACATGCGTTCAGAAATACCCAGATATGCCAAGCTACCCTACACCCTGAACCGCATGGCCGTCAAGCGCGTTGTGCGTGTCTTTCTACTTGCAGGGTCAGGGGTAGGCAGTAAATCTATTCACAACCGCTAGAGGCCACCACCGGGACACCCCAACGATAGAAACAAAAAACACCTACTTACTAAATGCCGCTGACCCTAGACCTCAAAGCCTAAATATTTTAGTGGGTTCGATTTTCTTTTCCATTCATCCAGCCCTTACTATTCCAGGGACTTGTAGCAGCAGCTACCATTCCCAGGTCATCATTTGAAAGCATAGAAGGCTAAACAGCACAGTGAAAAGAACCATGGTAAACACTAAGACTATTTAGAGTAGTATAAGCATAGTACTGATGGTAGTCGAAAAACAAAAGTAATGGTCATAGTCATGACAACGTAAAACAAGAATAGCAACAATAATCGGAATAGCTTTAGCAACAGTAGCGGTGCTGGTTTCGGTAGTATGAGTAGAAATAGTAATCTTAATAGCTGTAGGTAAAGTAACAATACTACTAGAACTATTATTCCTGTGAAAGGCCTTCATACAAATGAAAACAGGAATCATGTACAACAACGCCCCAGGTAATGCGGACACTTATAGCCTTCTTTTTTCAAACCCATGAACCCTGATCCCTGAACACTTTACCGTATCCTGAGCCCTAGGCCCTGAACCCTATACCATATCCCTTGAACACACACGTCTGTGCCCTTTCGCCTGCGATCTCCATACCAAGGTTGACAATCAGCGACTCGCCTAGTTTAGAGTTTAGGGCGCTGCCCGTCGGGTTGTATCTTGCCCTAAGGGTCCAAGTACCTAATAATCATATACTTACACAGAACCTGTAGTATAATTCGTATTACCCAAAACCCAAGTACCTAATCATTTTGTACTTGGACCCTTTGGGTTGGGTTCAGGGAATTCAGGCGAGCCCTAAGGGCTAAGCGTTCGAGGTGAAGAGTTCAAAAGCTTCGCACTTAGGATTCAAGGTACAGGAAGTTTCATTTCCACCTGAGCTGATCTTAAGCCCTAGAACCCCTAAACTAACCCAGAACATATAGGAACATGTTGCAAAAGCAGTGTCAGGTTGAATAAAGCCCGAAGGGCAATGCTTAGTCATGGTTCTCCTACTTAACCGCCTGCCCCCGGCCCCCGAAATTAGTGCTTGTTACCCCAGAATCCCGTTGGATAGCCTTGTTTCGGGGGGAACCTAGGGCGGTAGAGAAGGGGGGGGAGTAGGAACATCCATACTCCAGGGTCTAGGGTTCAGGATGATTGAAGGGGATTTCCTTGAGTCTGTGACAAGCTGGCCACTTGCACCTTTCGGGGAATCCAACTGGTGGGTTTAGGGTTTACGGTCTAGTTTGTTTTTTGGGTTTAGTCTGAGGACCATGCGCGCAAAACTGGGGCCACCAGGGCGTCCCTTTTCTGTTTAGATTAGGGCTTAGGGTTACTTGGTCCTTGTTAGCATGCAAAGACTGCCCTATAACTACGGTATGGACCCTAAACCTTGAAAGCATCACAGCGTCACGCCTGCAAACCCTTGGCCCCAAAGCGGCCTCCAGGGCCACCCTCAGATGTTCGCCCAGCTCCTCCGCCAAAGGCCAGGATCCAAAGAAGGGCCTCAGAGGCTGCCGCTCACGTTTGGGGTTTCGGGTTAAGGGTTTGGATCTTGGCTTTTAGGAGTAGCGCTTAAGGTTTTTTTTTATGAATTTCGGTTTGGGTTTTCGGATTCAGGGCTTTGGGTTTACGCTGATTTAGGGCTTGGGGTTTGCGGCCTAGGGCTTCAGAGCATGGAGCAGAGGGTTTAGCGTATAGAGTTTAGGTACGTGGGCTTTTTGAGATTTGCCTGTGGGGTTTGCGATTTAGGGTTGTACGGCTTTCAAGCATTACTAGTTTCATGACTTAAGGGTTTGAAAGCTGCAGCTACTGGTACTTAACGGGACTGGGGGAGGCAAGGCGTACTATTACAACCTTGAACCCTAAACCCTAAAGTGGCTATATACAGACCATGTCTCTCTACCACCACAGTAAGCCCTAAACCTTCGGGTAAGCATATTCTGAAACAGTAGCGTCAGCTATAAGAGAAATGACAAAAGACTAAAGGGGGACTACATTTCCCTACCTAGCTTCGTCTCTAAAGCCCTTAACACACTATAACCCCTAAGCCCTTAAACCCTAATGAGCCAAGGGTGTGCGGCTTTGGGGCTCGGAGTTGACGTAGGATTGAGGGAGAGGCGGGGTTGACGTTCGAATGATGTTTTGGGGTTTAGGGTTTAGGACCTAGGGTTTAGGGACTAGGGTAGTTTCGGTAATGTTTCGGGCTGAAGGCTTTCCAGTTGGGGGTGGGAGTTTTAGGATCCAGGGTTTAGGGCTTAGGTCGTGCCAGAGCGCATAGAACTCCGGAAAGATCCTGGAGTTTCTGACCCCGAACTCTCAACACTGAACTGGGCCTGACCCGAAACCCTACACCCCTATACATCCTAAACGACCTGATGTAAGTATCCTTTATAAACTTACTCTTTGAGCCCTGAGGGCTCTGAAAGCCCCAGGACCAAGGGTTAGGGTGTAAGGTGTAGGGTTTACAGGCTTAATTAAGGTCTAGGGGTTTAGGGCTAAGGGTGGGCCCAACGACCTACAATACGCATTTTTGGGTAGATATCAGAAGCCACGCGGCGGGCTTCCAGGCGATTTACACTGCTACGTAGCTTTTGCGCAAAGAACCCGCCGAAAGGCCAAATCCTAAGCCTTGCGCCCTAAGCCCTCTATAATCTCTGAGCCCTGAACCCCAGACCCCATATCCTGAACCACTTAAACTCCAAGCCCTAAAACCGAAACCTTCAACCCCAAACCCTTCTCCCTTCGACCCAAACCCTACACTGTAATCCCTAAGCTAAACCCCAAGCCCCACATTCAACTTAACATGTCCCTAGAGAACCCTGTACATATATATATATATACATATGTATGTGTGTATGTGCGCGTAGATATTGCTATATAGCACTTATCAACCCCTTGAGCCCGTACAGTACACATGAGACCCGAAGCCGAGCTCTGCGCGGCGCGAAAAGCCGCGGCCTCGTCGGCCACAGCTGGCTTGTCGGAATCCTCAGCAGTTGGGGGTTGAGAGCTTAAGATTTTGGAGCTTTACGTAGCATGCATAGTTTTGCTGGACCCAAGTGTGTACATAATAACTTTTAGTGATCTGAAACCTGTAAAACCCTAAAAACCTAAAGTCGTTTGCCTCGGATCCCTGGGGTTGCGACCTATAAGATCTGAAGTGTTTGTTTCGGGTTGCCCGTGTAAATGGGGCTTGGAAGGGCTCTATGAGCTATTGTCTATAGTCCTAGTATCTCCCTTACTAAGCCCTATGATACTCCTCTACATAATACCCTATATAGACCCATTTTAGACTATAGTCGTACGTATAGGGATACACAGGGGTTAGGGCTTAGGGATTTATAGCTTTATGATTTAGACGGTAGGGCTCAGCATGTAGTTGGGTTTAGGGTTTAGAGCTCAGCATGTAGACTTTAGGGATCAGGGCTTCCGGATTTGCAACTTGGGCTTAGGATGTAGACTTGTTGTTTTTGTTTTTTGCTCGGTACACTTGAGTAGCGTTTTGGGGTGGTTGAACCTAGTAAGAAATATTCCTTGCATAAAATACTACACCGCAAAAGGAGGATATAATCTTACTCTATACTGGGTACCATAGTATCCCCAAACAAAAGACTACTCACTTGTGGATTTGGGTGTGTATGATCCTTGCAAACCCTAAACCCTAAACCCTAAACCCCTAAACCCCTAAACCCTAAAGCCTAGAGCCCTAAACCCTAAAGCCTAGAGCCCTAAACCCTAAAGCCTGGAGCCCTGAACCCTAAAGCCTAGAGCCCTAAACCCTAAACCCTAGAGCCCTAAACCCTAAACCCTAAACCCTAAACCCTAGAGCCCTAAACCCTAAAGCCTAGAGCCCTAAACCCTAGAGCCCTAAACTCTAAACCCTAAACCCTAAAGCCCTAAACCCTAAACCCTAAACCCCTAAACCCTAAACCCTAGAGCTCTAAACCCTAAACCCTGAACCCCTAAACCCTAAACCCTAGAGCTCTAAACCCTAAACCCTAGAGCCCTAAACCCTAAACCCTAAACCCCTAAACCCTACACCCCCAAACCCTAAACTGTGTCTATGATCCTTGCACAGGGGCCATGCTAATCTTTTCTGAGTCTCTGTATCGTTCCAAGTTTATCGAATGATCCTTGAAGGGAACCCAGGGACTTCTTTTTAGGGTTTAGGGTTTAGGGTTCAGGGTTTAGGGCTTAGGGTCTACCTGAACCACAAAAGTAGGTAGAATCATGGCCTGTTGGCCCATATTCAGGTGCTTTGGGCCATTATTCTAACTACTTTGGGGCTTCAGGTAGAATCCATGTTTAAGAGCTTGAAAATGATCATGTTTAGGACCCAGGGTTTAGGATTGGGGGCTCAAACTGTCAGACCTAGGGTCTAGGACCCTAGCTTTAGGATGTTGAAGGCTTTAATGAAAACCTAACCCCCGACCCTAAACCCTAAACCCCACACTCCAAACTCTACACCCTCAACCCCAAACCCTACGTCCTAAACCCTGAACCACAAACCCAAAACACTGAGCAAGCCTTAGGGTGACTAGAATGCAGGCGTTGGATTTAGGCGTGGGACCGAGGGCTTGGGATTTAAGCCTTTTGGCTCAGGGTTCAGGGTCTAAGGTTTTGGGGTTTTGGGCTTGCGATTTAGGATGTTAATGTAGGGTTTAGGACTCAGAGTTTGGGATTTTTGGATTTAGGCTGAGGACTCGAAATTCATGGAGGTTTGAGGGCTTAGGATTTACGGTAAACCCTCAGAACCAACATCTCGGTTTGGAACCTGGGGCTTCAGATTGAGGCTTTAGGTATTTGAAAAGGCTTTAGGTTCCAGGTTTTTAGGGGTTACTGGGTTCTAACAAAAATTGCTCGTGAATAGGTTGCCTTGTACAATGCTAAGGGGAAATAATAATGATCTCAAACTGCCACCTGCCTAGAGTTCGCAGATGTGTTGAGCTTGAAAATTGCGGGCCATCTGTTCAATGTGAACGCCGGCTGTTGATTTTCGTCTACATGCTTCCTATGTTGTACATAGAGTTCGAGCGATCCCATCAGTGTAAAGGGGCCCTACTTAGCTAAGAAGCCAGCTAGGCTGCCTGTAGATTCCCCAGAAGGTCCAAGTACCCAATAGCTAGGTACTTGGGTTTGGGGTAATGATAATTTATACTACAGCTTTTGGGTAAGTATATGATTATTAGGTACTTGGACCCTGAGGGTTCTGGACTTGGGTGTTTTGGGGCTAGGCTGAGAAGCAAGCTTCAGCCTGCAGGTCGACGCCAGCTTCGCCCCAATTTCCCCTATCCCCCCTTTCCCCCGCAAACCACCAACACAGAAACGTGTGCGGGCTGCAAGCTTCGTTGGTTATGTTTTAATATCTTCAGAACCTTACTTCATGCACCATATGGCCTACGACACCATTCTCCTACCATGCTAGTTCAAGCATGTAAAGGCTTGAATATGCCGGCGAGGCTCTATCTCCAACTTCACAAAGGTGAACTGCACAAAATCTCGCAACCCTGAAGCTATCCTGGGCTGCAGGCTAGTCAAACAAAACTAACTAAACGCCTGGCAACAACCACTGGCCTGCCCACTGGCTGAAGAGACTTTAGACAGTGAAACCCTCAGAAACCCTCTCGACTGGTTAACCATGAAACCTGATCTGTTGATACCAACAGTCATGTATGAATACCAGAGGTTCTAAGCAAAAGGAGCTTAGGATCATGCAAGATTCTTAAGTATCAACCGCTAAGAAACCTTAGACAAAAACATGACGGCTCCGGGAAACACTGAGAAAGGGTCCAGGTAGCTCTAACTCTAACCGTGACGCAGCGTGCCCATCGTACATCCCAACGTATCCGCCACCAAACAGCAAGAATATGGAGCTACAAGCCTTCAAGCTTAAACAGAAAGGGCAACATCCTGGACAGCAAGAAAACCGAAAGTCCCAAACCCTCGAACCCTCTTCCCATAACCCCTGAGGTCGGGCAGGCCTAGTTCAAACCCCTCTTTCCATCTATGATAAGACTTGAGCAGACAATAGCTTGCTATGCAAAATTTGGGCTTTCCCGTACCTAGCCCATCTGAAGCCCTTAGAACCCTAAACCCCAAACCTTAAAGTCCCGAACCCTAAACCCTGAACAAACAAAACCATGACAAAGGCACTGCTATGCCGGTGGCGCCCTGCCGCGGGGGAAGCCCTGCGGCCTCAAAGTTCAGGGTCAGAGGGGGTTATAGAAATTTTGGGTTTAGGGTTTCTCATAGAGGGATTATGGGGGATATTATGGGGCTTGAAATTCCCAAAGGGTCCGTGTAGCTATATACAGGGTTTAGGGTTTAGGGTTTGGATCAGGGGATATTTTCCCCCAACAATGGAGAAAAGATTGAAATTGAACATGAAATGGAAACTGAGATTATTTTGGGGCTTGTAGGGATCATAGGAATACATGCCTTAGGGTTTGGGGTCTAGGGATTAGAGGCTAGGTTTTAGGGAGTAGGGTTTAGGGATTAGGGCTTAAGGTTTAGGGCTTCGGGTTTAAGGTTTATGGTTGATATCCAAAAGAAATGAGGGTTTCAGGGTTTAAAATGAAATGGTCAGGGGGACTTCAAGCCCAATGAAACAAATGGCAACCTTGTTGCCGCCATTATCAAGCTCCTCACCAATACCCCCTGATGTCGCCTAATTTAGGGTTTAGGGAGGGGTTTATAGCAACGAAGGGCTTAGGGTTTAGAATTTGGGGGTTTTGGGTTTATTTGGGTCACATCGCTTGTAGGGCTTTACAGGTGTCACAATGTGTCTACATAAGGGTTTCGATTTCGCTGTCTAAAGGCCTTGTCTATGTGCATATTTAGAATTATATCGATAGGGCATTGGAGGGTTTAGGAGTATAGAAGTAACCGGGTAGAAGCCTGAAGATTTGCCAACAACCTTTCCGAACCATGTCCGGATACTCATGTTTCGTGTTTAGATTAGGGTATAGGGTTTAGGGGTCAGAGTTTGGGATTTCAAGTGTAGGGTTTGCGACTTTGTGTTCCTTCGGCCCAACAGACCGTCAGTTCTGGGACTTTATAGAGCGCATGTTGGTATGAGCCTCTAAAAACATAGGTCCTTTTGGGTCTAGGGCTTCAAGGGTTTAGGATTTCGGGATCAGGCGAATGTCGGCATTCAGGTGCTGATCTGTGGATCTTTAGTGTGAGGCGAACGAGACTCTGGGCTAATTTGGGTCGTTTCAGACCCGGAACTCTCAAACCTACTCTTAAGGCTGCACTCCAAACCCAGAACCCTAAAAAGCCCTAGCAAGGGTTCCAAACCCAAAGCGCAGAAAAGGCCCATTGGATCATACAACATACATTGCTAAACTCTTGTGAGTGCTTTCACCCTGCACAAAACTGCAACTGCTGAGCCAATTCCCAAAGCCTGAACTTTTGAATCATGGAATCCTAAAATCCTGCCTGGGCAGACAAACGGCCAGAAATGACAGAGTTGATCCCAAATAGCCACTTGTTGTGGATCGGGGTCCTTACCAAGAAAAGTGGTTGTTTTGGAAACAACCATTGTATTTCTGGCTGGTTGGCTTTCCGTCTGAAACCCAAAGCCCAAACTCCAAAGCCTGGACCCCAAACATTAAAACGTATCCCAGATAGCGTACCCTGAACCCTAAGCTTTAAGACCCAAACTCCAAACCCTAAACCCTGACCCTAAACTGCAAAGAATGGGGGTATTTTAGCTTATGAAGCCTATACACCTAGTAATATACAAGTGGGATCCAATCGGGGGGCTGGGATACAGTCACCTAAAGCCCTCTAATTACCCAACTTCACACCCTGAACCCAAAACCCCAAATCCTTCTCAAACCTTTACCTTAAAAACCCTGAATCCAGAAGAATGCCTTGTTGATGTCCATCGCTCGGTCACGGGAAGGCACCCAAACGCAGTCCTCACAAATGCTGGAGCGTTTAAGGTTTAGGGATTAGGTGTAGAATTTACCCGGAAAGCCCGTGGGCAATGATCAGCAGGCTTTGCGCTACTTTCCCAGAATGTTGGGTAACAATGGTCCGCTCTTCACGGTAACTATCGTAGATGCAGGAAAACCTACAATCACCTACATACTCTTCATATTGGGAATTGCACTGCTCAGGCGCTCTAACCCTAAACCCTGAACGCTAAGCCGCGTGCCCGAAAATCCTAAACCCTGAACCGTATATCCTAAACCCTAAACCATCCTCCGTATGTTGTTCCGGTAGGGTTCATGTTTGTTGGCTCATAATTTGAATGGTGTACTAATTTCAAAGCGTACGTAGGATTCAGGGTTTAAGGTCTATGGAGTTTCGGGGTTTAGGGTTTAAGGTCGAGAGTTGAGGGGCCAAACCCGAATCGGGGACATTAAAACCAGTTCAACCTATCTATGGCCTATCTAACCCTAAACCCTAAGCCCCAAACCCTAATCTAAACACTGAACCCTAAACCCTAGAGTCCCTGAGCCCTCAAGCAATCCTTTCACCTGAACAGCATCCCTTAGGGTCCGATGCCCTAATAATCATATACTCCACCGAAGCCCGTTAGGTTTTAGGGTTTGTGGTTTTTTGCTATGGCCATACACGCTCACTCCATGCGCGCTTAGGCGCCAGCACAAAAGAGGGATCTCTCACAGCTTTCTGGATATTATCATAATGTAAGTGCGGTGAGGTGTGGTCAGGCTTAAGACTGGGGAAAAAAGCGTTTAGAGTAAACTTCGACCCCGTACGGAAACTGCATCTCCCTTCTTCTTCCCTTTAGAATGATTCTCTCTTTGTGGTCTGCTCCGAAGACGACTGCCGCGCTCATAAGTATGAGCACACAAATCCGGCTGCTGTTCCAAGGCCCAAACACATCTGTCTTGACAATCAGTGTGAGGCTTCGTCATCCGGTAGGAATATGGACGATCTGATCGCAGCGCTACAGCTGTAAAATTCCAACTGGGCGGTCCAATGACATTCATCACAGAAACTCCTTTCGTAGGAAATACTTGAACCTTATCCGGGTTTACAGAGTGTGCAGGAGCAGCTGAGACGCGGCCTCGCTTGGCTATCAGGGTTTGTAGTTTAGGGTTCAGGGTTTTGGGTTCAGGGTTTAGGAATCAGGGTTACTATGCCTCAACACTCAAGTATCGAGTTATTGGGCCTGAGGGTACTACAACTGGCTTATGAGTATTCATGGACCTTTAGACCCTAGACCCTCAACCTCATGTCCAGGGGCCCGACGCCGACATTTTTTGGGAATCCAAAGAACCCAGGAGGTTTAGGGTCTAGGGTTTGCTTGTTTGCCACTGTTGCAGTTAGGGAGCTCCTGAATACATTACTACCGAATAAAGGAGACCGATTAGTTACCAGATAATTTTATGATGATTCCTTACTTCTGGCTCATGAACAGCAATCTAATGCCCAGGGATTCCCAATATCATCCTCCAGACGCCCGTGTGAGTGGTGCATTGGTGGCTAAACCGTGTAAGATTATGTTCTGTCGTGGACCATACTATAGCCAAAAGCATGATCAGACCTTACTACTTCTAAGATCTCCAGTGAGCTAGTACTGAAAGGTCCTCCTTTTCGTAGGATGGAAAAAAGGCTTACTCAAGACAGCTAAGCCCTAAATCCTAAATCTAAACCCTGACTTACCGGGACTTGCAATCTCCCGACTGGATACTACCCAAGTGATCAACAGCCTAGAGGAAGATGCCTTTTATCCTCCTAGCACGTAGGTTTATGGCGGGATACGCGGGTTTAGTAGAAGGCTTACGGGGGCTGTACTTTTAGAAGTGTCCCCTACCCTCCAAGAGGGCAAGAGGGTTGAAACATCCCTAAACACTAAAACTTTAAACCTTAAACCCTAAGCCCTAAAACTTAAACCCTAAACCCGAAACCCTAAGCCCTAAACCGTGTGGCCAACGGCCAACGCGGTTTACGGTTTAGATTTGTAGGGTTCAGGATGAGAATCTCTCCCTCCCCGCACCCCGCAACCCCTCATACCAAGGTGTCGAGGGTTTAGGGTTTAGGGTTTAGCCAAAAATGTGTGGTCGCTTGTTGGAACATGTTCTATTCCATGTTAGATGGTGAGTGAGGATTTTGGAGCCTCAGGGTCCAAGTACCCAACCACCACACACTTCCAAAGACTTGTGCTTCAGCTAAAGATTATAATGCATATCTCAAATTTCTCAGTTATCGGGCACATGCGCCCCCCATATCCTAGACCTTGTACACCTACATATGGTAGTTAATGAAAGTTCCCGTTCCCAAAATGGCCATCATGCAAATACGTTGCTCAGATTTTTCAGATACACGTACATGATCCATAAATGATTTCTGCAAAGGGCCGTTAGAACAACCTCCCTATACCTCCGAAAGCCTAATCCTAGATAATCCCAGTTTCCATTCCATGTTCCATATCCTTTTCCATCTGCCTGCCTTACCATTATTCGCGGTACTGTCCCTAAACCCCGACTCCTGAACCCTAAGCCCTCAACCCCAAACCCTAAACCCTGAGCCCATACCCCTACAACCCTTGGGTGCTTATTCTCTCAATAATAAAGGTAGCTTGGTAACCCCAACCCCCCAAATTAGGACCCTATAGCCATCATATGATAGTCATAGGGTCCTAATTTTGGGGGGTTACCAAAATCCCCTTATTACTCAAAAGGGCCTGGATATCAGAGATCTTGAGCTCCAGGAGGCGCGGGAGGGCTGCCTCCCACTTGAGTAGTGTTTTTTTTTGTGGTTGAACCTAGTAAGACTATATTCCTTATATAAAATACTATAACCCAAAAGGAGGACATAAATTCTACTCCATATTGGGTACCATAGTATCCCCCAAATAAGATACTACTCACTTTTCAAGGCTTCAACAACTCTTGGGTCCACAAAGGTCTTAAATTTTACAGCTACTCAAACCCCACGAATATGTATATATATATATATTATATATCTATATATATATATACAGAAAAAATAATATAGACAAAAATATATACACTATTATCGAAATCACAAATGTCTACTCCATTGCTCGGCTTAGACCTTTAGGGCATTTCTATGGTGAGGCACTTAAAGACAAGACCTGCTAAATGTACAGCGCAAGCAGTCTGGATTCCCCTACACCATCCCTCCTATACTACCACTCCGGGCTCCCCTTTGATGGACCTTACACGGAATTTGGCCCTATAATGATTACCCTGAACCATAAATCCTACACCCTAAGCCCTATAGATTAGAACCAAAAGCGGGACCCATTCTTCCGAGAAAGAGTTGGAACACCGACAACTAAGTATACTAAAAATATGTTGCTGTCTGTTGCAAAGCTTGTATAGCGGGAAGTTCGGGATCGGCTATCCTCTCCCCAGCCACTCGCCGATATCGTTCAGCCCAAAGCGCTCTGCGGCCTTATGATCCCATTCACATGCCCAAACCTTAACAGCGGCTTCTCCTCCCTTGGGTAATGAGGTGGATGCTTGGTGAAAACTGGTCCTGCTGTCTGACCATGAAGAGCGTGTTCAAGCTCTGCGCGATTGCAAGCCTGTCTGCAGAATCTTGCGCAATCACCGCAATGGAGTTGACATATTGCCAGAAACTTCACAAAACACTGCCCATCATTCCACCTCGATCCATCCATGCCCTATCTGTCTCCCCTTCGCTCGGTCATTTTCAGCTTTGAACGAGCCTCACTATCCCTGGAGTCCACGAGGCGCCCATGTTCAGAAACACCCGCTGACAGATGTGTAGCACCTAAGCCCAAAACCCTTAAACCCTTATGGCCTAAACCCTAAACCTAAGCCCTAAACCCTAAAACCCATAAAACCTAACTTAAGCCCTAAACCGCATGCAGGGGAGACCTGGCCTGAAGGAAGCATCTCGCAGCTTCAGCCTATAGGTCCTAAGAAATTCAAGGGGCTCTAGATAATGACACTAATTAGGATGTAGGGTTTAGGGTAAAGGGTTTAGGATGTAGAGTTTAGGGCAAGTTCTCAAATCCCCAACTCAGCATAAACGTCCAAAAGTCTCCGAAGGATATCTGAACTCCAAGCCCTAAACCCTAGCTCCAAGGATCACGCATGCTGTTATCATATACTCAAAAGGACGGAAGTTATCAACGATAAATGCTGTAATGATAGAAGCCCATCCCTAAACCTGCAAATATTAAACCCTAAACCCTAGACCTTAAACCTTCAGCCCTAACTCCTCAAAGCTAATACCCTAAACCCTGAGTCCTTGAACCCTAAGCCCTAGCTCCTTAAACCTTATACCGTAAGCCCTAGCTTCCAAAACCTTGAATCAACCCTAAACCCCACACCCCAACCCCTAAACCCTAAACCCTAAACCAACCCTAAACCCTATAATCCCTAAACCCTATACCTAAACCCTGAACCCTAAGCCCAGAATCCTGAGAGAGTAGAGGCCTTGAGATCCCGCAGAAGCTCCAGGAACAAGGTGGCCTAAGCTCAGGAGTTGGCAATTCTTCAGGCTAAGCTTTAGGGTTTAGGGATTAGGGTTTAGGGATTTAAGGACTGTAGGGTTTTGGATTTAGGCTTTAGGTGAACTCAATGTACCCTGCTTTATGATACCTGCAAACCCGCTTCAAGGGACCTTCAGCTTGTTGAAGCTTGTCTAGGCTTTCTACAGAAGGGTGTCCGGCACAATTCCGCCCTGCCTAGGATGATGCTACAGTCCCATAGCTTATTTGCAGGGTCAGGTGACTTACCTAAGTATACTTATAACGCGTATAATCCATAGAGCCCCCTAAACAGAAACCCTCAACATAAACGCCAACCCACCATTGTCCTGCTTACTAAGTCCCCCCAACCCCGCAAGGAGGGCTGGGGGTGGGGCCCTCAGTTATAAATGGCATTCAATGGCCCTATGAGCAGCTTTATAATGCCGATATGTATGCTAACTTATAAGTCACACGAGTTGCAATTTATGGGGCTGGTCACGGTGTAGGTTTTGGGAGCCGCTCAACCCTAAACTTTCACGGCTTAGGGTTTAGGGTTTTGTGATGTTTAGGGTTTTCGGGTTTAGTGGTGATCAAGGGTTTAAGGTTTAGTGATGTTTACTGCTTATCTGCAGGTTAGAGGCTGAAACGAGATTTCAGAAGAAAAAACTTGGCTGGAGCCAATGCACGAGTGTTGCAGATCATGATCTGTTAGCCTGCTGTCCTGGCAAAGTGACAATCTCCGATCGAAGGAGGACCGCCCCCCAAAGCATCATAAGGCTGCTACCAACATCAAAGCTAAGCCCAGACCCTTTTTAGTTTTGCTGAAATGACCGAGCCTGCCAGCACTTCAGCCCCACTGGCGATGGCTTTGTCCAAGTTCTGGTAGCAAGTGAAGGTGGCGCCTACCACCAGGCAATCTGGGTCCACACGAACTTCAGCGGAGACTTCACTGACTCCACTGTCCGCCACTTGAATTTTGACGATTCAGTAGTACATCAACATCAGATCCTGTTGCTTCACGATGCCATCGTTAGCCTCGATGACCAATTTCATCAACTTCCTCTCCCGGGACTTGTGCTCCCGCCTATGCAGGAGGGGCATGGGCTTCGGCTTGGGCTGTTTAATAGGAACTAGCTTACCCTGAACCCCAAGTCAAATATGTCGGCTTCAAGGCAAAAAAGAATTGGAGGAACTGGGAGATACCCTCCACCACATCAAAACGGACACCCCGGAAATGGCGCTCAAAAGACCATAGCCCTGTTCAACGAGAATTTTGTGGAGTGCAGGGTGTTGATCCATAAGCTGTGAATCGTACCCGAACCTTGTGGATCCAAGAACCCAATGAGCATACACTTCCCGACCACCGGCAGAACAAGTACAATAAGCATACACTTCTCACAACCGGCACAACAATTACTATTACTCAAGGCCCAAGTGCTAAATTGTGGTGTATTTCGACCCGTAGGGACTCTAAATACTGAGCTCCCCCGCACCTGCGCCCACACCAAGCTCTTAAAGGGCCAAATCAATACACCATGAGTAATGAAAAGACGTCATACACGAAATGGTACTGGAAATCCGGTATGATTAACCGTACCTCTGTTCAATCATGTGTAGTTACTGGACCCTCTGGATGGGCCCACCGCACTCCGAATCTTGCATAGCCTAAACCCAACCTTGAACCCTACGCTGTACCTGAGCCCCAAAAATGAATACAATAATTGCCTTTTAGGGTACATTTAGGTGTCTTGGGCGATGATGTTACCTCCTTTTGAGGTTCAGGTAGGTAACAAAGTTTAGGGCTTAGGGTTTAGAATTTAGGGCTTATGGTTAGGGGTGAGCAAAAATCATGGCCCGAAAACTCTAGAAATTGTCAAACAAGCTGTCATTCTGCAAGCACTTTGGGGGTCCAGATACACCTTACGCAGGTATCTTCACTGCGCATGCCCCGGTGGTCCGAACTTGGCGCATCCCAACTCAACCAAAAAATCAATTTCCGCATTTCAGGATAGCCCCTGCCTCAAGCCCTACACCCCAAACCCTAAACTACCTTATGCCCTGGGAATTCTGGGAGTCTGGCAAAACAAGATCATGCAGCACTTTTAGCGTCAACAATAGGACTCCCATGCGGCTTTAGATCCCTACCCTGAACCCTAAACCCTGAGCCCTAAACCCGCCTCAACCCTAAACCCTAAACCCCTAAACCCTAAACCCCTAAATCCTAAATCCCTAAACCCGTAAACCCTAAACCCCTAAATCCTAATTCCCTAACCCCCTAAACCCTAGGGCTGGCAAACCCCAGGGCCCAAGCCTGAAACCGTAGGAGGCCATGTGCAACCATCACTTGGGACCCAGGGTTTAGGGTTCGGGGTTTAAGGTTTAGGGGCGCTCCATTTTTTTAGGTACCCAGAACCCTAAAGCCTACCAGGCGGGTCTGCAAGACAATAAAATTCAACCAGCGGCATACATCTGTCGAAAATCCCAAACCTTGGAGTTTCAAGGACTTGGATTTAGACTTTAGGGTTGAGGGTCTCGAGCTACTGGTTTGGGGCTTAGAGCCTCGGATTTAAGAGTATAAAGCTTAGCATATAGAGTTTGGGGTTTAGGGTTTGGAGCTTAGGGTTCTGGAGTTTGGGTTTCAAGCGATTCATAGTTGGAAGGATTCGAGTTCCTGGGGAGGGGGTAGAACGGGGCCGGCCGCAGACAAGTTGAGAGCCCGCAGTAGCGAGGCCGTTCGTGACTCCCCCTCCCCAAAATAAGGCCTAACTACACTCCCGGACACTAACATAGAAACCCCAAAATGGCCCTATCAAGACTACAGCCCTAAAAGGGGACTATATGGGTTTCCATTTTAGTCTGGGGGAGTGTAATGCTTACTTAAGCTCATTTAGGCCTCATTCGGAGTAGAGGTAATAGGCGGGGAGGATATATAATATAGGATCCCATGATTTCTCTCTACGCAAGGGTTCAACAAGTATCCCAATAGGGTTCTGGGTTTAGAGTTTAGGGGTTCTATGAGGATAATGGAAACGAAAATGGAAACTACTACACTTGGTTATATGGGATCAGATAGGGGTGCTTCTGGTGCGGGTGGGGTGATTTGAAGTAAACTTGTGTTAAACTATCAGGGGGCATGACTCAATTGAAGCCCTAGCAAATGAATGTTTTGGTATGGATGCTCGCTGTAGATGGGTGAAATGCCTCCGGCTAAATAGACCCCCCATATTAATATAACCCCTACATACAGCTCTGTAGCCCTCAAAAACCTAAACCCTGAATCCTAAACCCAATATAACCCAAATATCACCCCAAAGTACCCCCCAAACCCTAAACCGCCCCTAAACCTCATCACAGCCCCATGTTAAGTCTACTGCGCGAAGGACGCAGCCGTGTTTTTTTCCAGTGATCCTTGCCTGACAGTAAACCTCAACCCCAGGGCTTGGGGATTAGGGTTTAAGGTTCGCCCAACGCCTAGGGTTCTCCCAGAGCCCAGGTCTCATCGACCGCTTGGAAGTTTGGGGGGTCGGGGTGGGGGGCGGATGATTACGGTCCCTTCAGCTGCAGCCATCTTAACCTGTAAAACGCAGTTTTTCGGGAATCCTCATGCAAAAACGCCGCATTCATGTTTGAGAGCGTCCGATTACCAAAGTATCGATGCCCAAGCCATAGTGACGTTCATGTTCGAGAGTATCCCATTACCAGAACACCCATGCCCAAACTATAATAACATTCATGCTCAAGGGCATCCCATTACCAGATCATCCATGCCCAAGCCATAACAGCGTTCGTAGTGCAAGTGCATCCAAGTACCAGAAACACTGCGCCCAGTGGGACAAAATGCATGTCATATACGGCCTCTGATCGCGCGAACGCAGAAGTAGCCTGACTATCACCGCTGTGTTCCTTTTGCTAAACCCTTTTCGACCTGTAAAATGCAGTACTTGAACGTGGACTAAAATTGGCCACGCACCTTCGCACTTTCTGAGTGTGCGACATAACACTTCCCGCGGTGTGCCAAAACCATGCGTTCTTTGCACATGTTGATTCTTAAAACGTGCAACATTCTCATCTTCAATTGAGGTTGCGCGCGGTAGAAGAAACTTCCGCGTAGTTATCGCCTTCCAGTCCTTGAACACACTCACCCCTGCAAGCAAAATACACTGCAAAACGAAGTAGTTTCTGGACCATTCACACTGCATAACATAAAGCCCGCATGGATCTTCCGGAGAACCCCTTCCGTTGCGCGTTAAGGTTGAAGGTTTCGGGTTTGGGGTTTAATGTTTAGGGTTCAGGGTTTCGAATTTTAAGGTTTAGGGTTTAGAGTTTGAGGTTTAGGGTTTAAGGCTTAACAACCCTAAACTCTAAACCACAACTCCTAATCCCTAAAACAACCCTAAACCCTAACTCTGCACCTCAAATCCTAATCCTCAATCCCTGAACCGAGGCCTGAATTGCACTCTTTAATCCCTAAATCCTAGAACTTCAATCCTGAACCCAAAATCCTTAACCCCCTAAGCCCTAAACCACAAATCCTAAATCTTCACAACCCTGTTCCCGGATCCTTACTCAACTCACGCTCCTCAGCAGCAACTCCGACAAACCTACGTGGCACTTAAGACCCCTACTAAGGTTTGAAACCCTAAGCCCTCAACCCCATAAACCCTTAACCCTTAGGTATCTACAATGGGAGCATAAGGGAATCTCAAAGTGTTAAGGGTCTAAGGTCCAAGCTAACCCTAAGGGTCCAAGTACCTAATAATCATATACTTACCCAAAACCTGTACTATAATTGTTCTTACCCAAATCCCAAGTACCTAATTCTTGGGTACTTGGACCCTTTGGGTAAGTCTCAAGGAGAATTCGAGCTCCCAGCAGGATGGAAGAGAGCGACGATGGCCATCGGCCCTGAGGAGACGTTCAGGAAGCGAAACATCCTCGTGGGATTCAGGGTTGTTAGCTGTAATTTGAGGTTTAGGGGCTTAGGGTTTAGGGTCTATGATTTAGGAGTTTTGGTTTAGGAGTCTAGGGACTAAGGGTAATGAGTTATGTTTTTGCAGCATCCTCATGCGATTAAAGATTGTCAGCTATAACTTACGAGGACCCCCCACCCTTTAATAGTGGATATTAAGAATATAAGTGGCCCCTAATATCGTTACTACTATCCCTTATAGTCACTATTACTGGGTGGGGGGGGGTCCACCTAAGCTATAACTTAAGATTTAGGGTTTGTATAGGGTTCTAGTTTAGGGCTTAGGTTTTAGCATTCAGGTAGCGAAGCATCCTTATTGGATTAAGGGTTCTGAGTTATGATTTAGGGTTTCAGGTGTGTAAGCACCTCAATGGGATTAAGGATTATGAGTTATGATCTTGGGGTTCAGGGCTGTATAGACCATTAATGGGATTAATGACTATAAGTTCTGGTTTAGAAGTCAACGTTTGTAAAGCGTGTTTAGGGTCTATAGTTCAAGGCTTTTTGGCTTCGGGACCTAGGATTCAGCACCAGACATAGCTTACCTGCAGGGTCTGGAAGACTTAGCAGGCACACATATAAATGGTATACTCCATTTGGTAACCCCAGTTACCCCAAGATTCTAGCTACTTATATACTAGGACTTCCTGATCCTTTTGGACAATCCCCAGGTCAGAAAGTCATGACTAACACTAAACCTTAGGCAGACAACCCCGCCCTGTAATAGTGGTATACTCGGAATATAAGAGGACCCTCATATAGTTACCATTATCCCTTATAGTCACTATTAGCTGGTCGGGGGCCCACCTTCTGTATCATCTTGCTAAACCCTAAACCCCTGCAGACCCCTTGACTCAGCAAAGGCCCACCAACAAGCCAAAACACACATTCACACAGACAAAAGGCTGAAACATAGTTTAGGCTTTAGGGTTCAGGGCCATTGCGCTACGCCTCCTCCTAAAACCTAGACCATTTCTAAAATGAACTACCAAGTGCGGATGGGGTAGTCATAGTTTGCCACGGCATTACCCGGTCCAGCTCGGCAACTAGTGCGTAACTTTGGCCCAAACACCCATGCAAGAAATCCTTTCCCCCCAAAAAAATCTGTATATATATATATTTATCTGTATATCCATATATATATATACATGTATGTATATACAGAACCAGTTTTGGTCCATACTTCTTGCATCCTACGCCTAAAACCCTGAAACCTGAACCTTAAACTGTAAACCCCAAATCCCAAATCCCAAACCCCGAAACCTTATCCCCTAAACCCCAAACCCTAGACCCTAAACCCCTAAACCCTATAAACCCCAAACCCCCAAACCCCCAAACCCCAAAACCCCAAAACCCCAAACCCTAAATAGTAGTCTCCAAGTCTCTTTTCCATTATCCTACTACAAGCCCGATACATACCTTATAATCCCTATATAACCCATTATAGTAGTTTCCATTTTCTTTTCCATTATCTCAATGTAACCCCAACATAACTTGGGTACTGCCCCCCCTCAGTAACAGTTGGATAATAATTATTATATAGATATATATAGCCCTTCATAGGAGCCCTAATATGAACTGTTACTGGGTGGGGGCAGTACCCCAAAATATAACCCTTATTGCCATGTACATACCAGAGCTCAAAATCCTAAACCCTAAACCCCAAACCCACAATCCTAAACCCTAAACCCCAAACCCAAAACCCAAAATCCTAAACCCTAACCCTTATTGCCATGTACATACCAGAGCTCAGCTCATCAAGAACGGCCCCGACGGAAAGGCAGATGTCATCCTCCGATCCCTGCGAGGGCTACCAGCTTTAGGGCTTAGGGGTTTTGGGGTTTAGGGCTCAGGGCTTAGGGGTTTGGGGGTTTTAGGGCTCAGGGCTTAGGGGTTTGGGGGTTTAGGGCTCAGGGCTTAGGGGTTTGGGGATTTGGGGGTTTGGGGGTTGGGGGTTTAGGGGTTTGTGGGTTTAGGGTTTATAATTAGGGTTTTGGGTTTATAGGGCTTGGGGGTGTAGGGTTTATCCGGAACTATAACCTTAACCAGGTTATGAGCATGGGCCTCTCATGTGGGACCTTAATCTCGGTGTGCCTACATCGACTCAGACCTCATATATCACTGAAGGTCCTACACACCCCCCCAAAAGGCTGAATGCCCTAATTAAACCCTAGACCTTCGACGTTGGAGTTGTTGTTAATGGTTTCAGAGGTTTGGGGGGGGTGCAGTTAAGGGGTTTGCGGGTGGCTGGGGCCGAACCTAGTAAGATTATAGTCCTTATATAAAATAACTACTATACCCCAAAAGGAGGAAATCATCTTACGTAAGATACTCTATAGTGGGTACCAGAATATCCCCAAATAAGTTACCACTCAACTGTAGTTATGGCAATCCTTGAGGGTCCAAGTACCTAATAATCATATACTTACCCAAAACCTGTGCTATAATTACTATTACCCAAATCCCAAGTACCTATTTATTGGGTACTTAAACCCTATATACCCTTATAGATCCCTTTAAAGCGCACCAAATTATTAGGTACATGGACCCTCTGGGAATTCTGTGTCTAGCTTGTCAAGGTCAGTCATCTAATGCATATGTGTTTGTGTGCATCTATACGTATATAATGCCCCTTAAGTAAATAGAATATGGCTTTGGATATCGTATAATGAATCTCACCCCAAATACTTGAGGAAGACTATATGTCTTTGCATGTAGACATTTTCATGCCCACATGCGGATTTAACCTATCCGGGTATTTCCCTACGGGTCCAAGGACCCAAATGATAGGGTTTTAGGGCCCAAATACTGTAATATTCATAGTAGTTGGGCCCTAAAATCCTATTATTTGGGTCCTATATAGCCCTATATAGTGCCCTAATATCCCTACATAGCCTCCTAGAACCCCTTTAAAGGGACCCTAGTATTTGGGTCCTTGGACCCTTAAGGTTTGTTACCTGAGGAGGCAGCCTCTGTCTGAGCCAGAAGCTCTGACCTCTCCATGCTGGATGCTGATGGTCTATAGTTTCGGTAGTGCCCCCCCCCTCAGTAACAGCTGGATAACAATTATGATATGGTTATGTATAGCCTTTAATAGGACCCCTGATATAGACTGTTACTGGGTGGGGCAGTTACGCAATCTATAGTCCCCCTTAAGTAGATAGAATATGGGGTTTAGGGTTTAGGGTCTGGGTTTTCGGGCTTAGGGTTTAGGGGCATAATCCCCCTTAAGTAGCTAGAAAATTGGATATATGGGGATCTTATTATGATATACCCAAAGCCATATTCTATCTACTAAGGGGGACTATACTTTGAATTCGCTGACGCAGCTCTAAAAATTGTCTGCTACATCTGAGTTCTGAGCAACAAGTCCTCATGCAGCGTCCGAAGCAAGGTCTGGCGCGTCACTGAAGCACACCAACGCGGTTCATCAACCGCATAAAGGGTAGCAGGTCTACCTATATACCTAAAGTATACTACATCACACCCGAACAAGCCCAGTAGGTGCCTGATACGCTCTATATCTACCTAAACCCTAGGACTTATGGTCGTACAATTTACTTCAGGTCATGCGAGAATTCGTCCATTGATTGTAGGGACAGCCTGTTCGTTCCGCTGCTAGACACTAAACCCGAAAAATGCTAAGTTCACCTTAGAATCCACACGACCTGAACTGAGTAGCTTTTCCGAAACAACCAACCTCCGTATAAAAGAGAAACACTACTTAAGAGTTTGTTGGTTTCATTCTTACCCTCCGCCAAACGGTAGGGTTGAGGGCTTATGGATATTCATGTAGAACCACATAACGTCCTTTGGGTCCCTCATTTAGACTGAAGGAGGCAAAAGATCATGGACAAACTCAACTGAAGGCCGTGAATAAGCACAATAGCACCTCAGCGCGTGCAAATGCCGATCAGCTCTTAACAGGGGCGCAGCATTATAGAATAATGCTACGACTTAAGCCCTAGGCCAACAATGCCTCACCTAATACTATCCCTAAACCTAGGCCGCTGAATTTAAGATGAACCCAAACGCCAGTGCCCTCAACCCTAAGCCCTACACCCTAAACCCTTTTTCAAGCCTAGATCCTACACCCGAAGCACTCAACCCTCAAAGAGGGCAAGTGGGACCCAAAAGCCGGACCACAGTGATACGCCCTATATGAGCTATAGTCTGCGAACTCCGGGAGAGCTATAGTCTTAACTCCTAGTTTCCTCCCTTAATTACTGTACTCTCTAATGCAGGGTTTAGGGTTTAGGGTCCAAACTCCTAGTATCCCCCTCAATAACCCCTGTGATAGTCCCCTCCATAATCCCCTAGATTACCCACTTTAAGGAGATTAGACTCTAGCCCATCTTACTTTTCTTACATCCCAGATCCCCGTGAAACCTGAACCATCTCGGCCTCTGCGGAAAGCACTTTGAGTGCTGCCCTGAGTGCATCCACGCCTCAAACTTTCGGGGTGTAGGGACTTGGGTTTTGTAGACTTTAGATCCTGAACACGTAGCAAACTGAGCATTCGTTGAACTAAAGCATGTTTTGTGACCCTGGGCGGGCTGCCTGCGTTTTGATCACTGTGTAGGGATTCTGGCAGAGGGCATGGGCTTGGGTTCGAGGGGAAGAGCTTGGAGCTTGAGGTGGCGGTTTCGGATTTAAAGTTCATGGTTCAGGGCTTGGTGTCAAGCAATTGCCCGAAACCCTAAACCTGGACCCTCGGACCCTACTGTAGGACCCTAGGCATAGGTTCAGCGGCCCTATGGACCCAATGCCGCAGACTGCTGGCCTTGCGGGGGAGATGCTGGAGCGGTTTAGGGTGTAGGATGAGTTCTTAGTACTAGTGGTCAGTAGGGAATAAGGGAACATGATCCCTGTATAACCTTTATATAATGCATTTCGTAATTCCTCGCTAACCACCAGTTGTATCCAAATAGTGCATTCTATGGGAGCCAGGTATCCTGTGCCGGGTATGGACGATCTAGTCAATCCAGCAAGCAATGGACCAGAGAAAGAGTTCTGCGTTCAGCAGTGCGGAGCACGCAAACAGAAGACCCGTGTCATGCTTGCGCGTCTCAAGGCTACATGATGGCTATTGTCAGATACAGCTAAATCCTACCCCCAAGGCCCGACCCCTAAACCCTAAACCAATGTAAGCTTCAAAGCCTCAACAGCAGTTCATCCTTCGCAGCTGTAACCCCAAGCCCTAAGTCCTAAAACCCTACAGCCCGAACCTAAGGTCCTAGCAATTACTTACCAATAAAATCTCGAGGTCTACCTCAGGTAACCTACTTGGAGGTTCATGAGACTTAGTAACTACTTATAACTGGAACTATAATCCCACGTATCATTGGGGGAACCCCCATAAGGCCATTTAGGGGGATTATACGTAGGTTATAGGCCCAGTTAGAAGTAGTTACTTAGTCCCACGAACCTCGAAGTACACCACATTATGAAAGGAATGAAGGACCACAATGTTGCTAATAATCTGTGACAACCACAGACATACTCAGTTTCCATTTGAGCCATAGTCTAGTATACCCCTTAATAAGCCCTATAGTAGTCCCCTACATAATCCCGTATAGAACCCGTTTACGGAGTTTAAACTACAGCTCATGTGGAGCTTGGCCCGCGGCACGAGTCTCGCATGTTCTCGTCTGAAACAGCCTGGGCTGCACTTCAGTTCTTAAGCATTGAAGGTTTCAGGGCTTGAGGTTTAGGCTTCAAATTTAAGGTTTGGGGGGTGGAGATCTTAGGGTTTTGGGGTTCCAGGGCTTGAAGCTTTAGAATGTAAGGTTCCATCGGGTTCGTAGAGTTTGGCGTCTGCGGAACACTAACATCCCTTGACCCTGAATCCTTAAAACAATAAACCCTAAACGTTTAGAGTTGCCGGAGTCCAAAGGCTCTGGCAGCCAACGGTCTCTCCTTAGGTGGACCCCCCACCCTGTAATAGTGGTATATTAGGAATATAAGAGGACCCTAATGTAGTTACTAGTATCCCTTATAGTCGCTGTTACAGGGTGGGGGGTCCTCCTAAGCCTCTCCGAAGAAGACCATCACGAAACGGTTTAATGCTTAGGGTTTAGGTTTTAGGATTTCGGGTTTATAGGCTTTAGGGCTATTTAGGTTTTGGGGTCCATAGGATTTAGGGTTTAGGGTTTAGGGTGTAGGGACTACAGGATCTCGGGTTCCAGAGTTGAGGGTTAGGGTCTTAAGGTTGGGAGGTATATTGCGAAACAGTAGGGTGTTCCTAGAAACTGTAACGGGGAAATAGGTTATAGCCTGGGTGTTTCCCTACCCAAACCTTAGGCTTCAGTGTCATTTTGTTTAGGTACTACGCCCAACCAGTAACAGACTACAATCGGGGCAAATGATCGGCCATTTATGTATGTACACACGCATGTCAATATTGCTATGCCACTGTTGCTGAGTGCGGGCAGTATCCAGCATTTGGGTCCGAAGTGGGTTGAGAGGCGCAAGTCTGGGTGTATTTTTCGGAACAAGAGGGAAAGTCTCACGGGCAAATAGATCAACTGGAACGCCCTACTGCATGTAGGCCATGGACTCCCAGGAAACCTACAAGGTTTCTTTTTCGCTTTGATGCCTAAAACCTAGCTCGGGGCCTGAGAACCCTAAGCGGGTTTGTGGGGTGTAGAGCGAATCAAGGGTGCCTGTACTTCATGGCAGCATAGCACTTGCATGTACTGAGCAAAGGGCATAGCCTATGAAGCTGCACCCGATGAGTCCATGCAGCTGTATGAGCTACCGTCATTGCGTTAGAGGAATTTAATGGACATGGGTTCCTTACAGACTGTAGTCGGGACTATACTATACTACGAGAGGGACTTCTATGTCCATTGTTACTGTAAGGGTTCCTTAATAAGGCTAGTGCTGACGGTACCCCAGATAGTGTCCACATGGGCCCCAAAGTAGCTAGCTATATTGGAACTCCATGGGCCCTTAGTATGTACACTACAACTACATAGACCCTTCGAGGTAGGTAAGAAGGGTCACAGACGCACGGTAGGCCCTACATATCAATGCGTTTCCTATCAGCCCGGGGTAGACCACACGCCTTACCCTAAGGCTCCAAATAGCCCAATGTAGGTCATATCTATAGACTTTGGGGCCCAATGTAGGTACTATTTGTAGACATGGAGCCCTAGGGTTTGGGTTTAGGAACCAAATTAGGTTCATCTACACACAGCCTTGCTACTTTTGACCAGGCTACTAAGCCGCTGCAAAAGGGAATCCTCATAAAACCGTAAGCCCAAAGCCCTAACTCCGAAATGTACGCCCTCAATCCTTAACCCTAAGCCCCAAATTCTGAAGCCTAAGCCCTGATTCCATGAGCCATAGCCAACTAATGTAGGCCGTGGGGCCGTCACGAGTGGCCAGCTTTTGACCAGAGCAACTCCTTGATCACAAAACTTAGGGTTTCCTAGGTTCCCATAAGCTATTACCTCCCTTTATACTACGCCCAAGTTTTCCTCTCAAGTAAGGTTATTTAGGACAATTAGGCCTAACTGAGGTTAGTTAAGTCGGAACCTATCGGATGTAGTGTATACAGTAGGGGAACCCATGAGGGTTAGGGTCTCGAACTCAGGGTATAAGGCTTGGGTCCTGGGGTTTAGGGTCTAGGGTTTGAGGTTTAGGGCTTGTGGGGTAAGGTTTAGGGTTTAAAGTGGTTTAAGGTTTAGGGTTTTGGGTTTAAGATTTGGGTTTAAGGTTTACGGTTTTGGGATTTCTGGGTTAAGGTTACATGAGGCTTACCCTTCTTTTGCCAAGCCCAGTGACCATGTGCTTCAGATTCTACGAATACTTCATTAGGTATGGTTCAAGGAAGGTCTGCAAAAATGTGCGCTTCAACCTTCCCTGTCCAGGTGTTTGTTGTCACCTCGGGGCTCCAAAGCCTTTGAAGTAGCAAGTGTACCTTATCAGGGTTTAGGGTTTAGGGGTTTAGGGGGTTTAGGGGGTTTAGGGGGTTTAGGCTTACATTATGTATGGAACCTTACTGTACCATAGAGCATATTCCGTAATGAAGTGATTTGGGAATTTCTGGCTCCTTCTTGAGAGCACGGAATGCTGCCCAAAATGACCGCGGTCTACATTCTACATGAGTTATATATCCCCTATTTTAGTCCCCTGATTAATCCCGTATATGACCCCCTGCAAGAAGACCATAGCTCACATGGTGCAGGGCTTAGAGTCTATGTGCCCAAACAGTGAATAGAGTTGAATATAGATCTCTGTAGCGCGCAAGACGCCACAGCCTGAACTGCTAACTCTTCTCAAATCCCACGCACTTTAGGGTTTAGGCATCAGGTGGCATCAGGGTTTAGGGCTTAACACACACACAGAAACAAACTTGCGAGATGCTCGGGCAAACTGAGGGGTCTTCATGAAGATTGCAAGGCAACGTAGTTGCGGGGAGTCCCAGATCAGCATTCCGTTGTGAGAAACCTCCTCTTACAGTTCTCTTGCACAGGGGCTGTCAGAGTTCCGGAACCTATGAGCCGGCCCAATGTCAAGAACTGCTTGTGCGCCTGCATACGTGAAACCCTATTGAAAGGCCTCAACTAATTACCTTATACATTTCTGGTACCGGACAGAACTCGACTCAACCTGATGCTGTTGGCAGTTATGTAGGCCACGTCTGAGATTTCAGGAGCCCCCCAACCCTTGCCCCCAATATTACCTCACGTATCTCGGCGGATCCCCATGATCCGCTGTAAGAGAAACAACTGGGTTGCTGTTGAGCAACTTAAGTTACTATAACAAGGAAACCCTGTATTTGTTGTATACCCATATTATGGTAGCTCTGCTTCAGTTCCTCAACAGCAACCCAGAAAGAGACCCACTAAATCCGAAATTCACAATGCAGCCATGGTGTCCGAAGGTCTTGACGACCATGGCCCGTATGCTGGGGGCAAATGCCAGCGACCGCCTAGGGTACTTGGAGGTTCATGGGGCTTAATAAGTACTTATAACTGGAGTTATAACCCTACTTGTAATCGGGGTAAGAGGAATTATAAACAGGGTTAGAAGCCCAGTTGTAAGTTGATGTTAAGTCCCATGAACCTCCAAGTAGACACCCACTGCAGATGAGCAGGTTTCAATGTTGATACGAGTATATCCTGCATGACCTGATTCGTATACCCTAAAACCCTGAACCCTAAACCCTACTACCTTAATTCCCATGGTACAAGGTACCTGAGCTCTTGCCTAAGGTCATGCAAGATTCTTGGTATCCACCCTAGGAGTGGGGTTTAAGGTTTAGGGCTTAAGGCTTCCATAACCAAAAGAAAACTCGCCAACTTATTGGCATGGTATGGTAGGGCTAGGGTTTTCGGGCTTCGGGGGAGGTTGCTTAGGGCTTTGGGGTTTAGGGGAGAGCCCCCTACCTTGGAGCTACGGTGGGTACTAAAATCCTGCATGGCCCTAATTAATTTGTACTGTGGGAGTAAATGATGGTACTATGGTGGTATGTTAAGGTCACGTTGGATTTTAATATCAACAGTATCCACCTGAAGTTGGCTTGTGGACAGCGGATTTGGACGTACCAGGTTCGCTGGGAATGAAAGTATGGAACAGAAACTGAAAACTAATATAATGGGTTGTATAGGGACTACTATAAAGATCCCTACCTTCATTCCCCCACACTGCCTACTGAGAAAAGAGCAAAACTACATATACACATCTGCCCTCACTAGGCTTGGAGCCGAAATCGTTTCCTTTTCCTGAACCCTCGAATGCTAGTAGATGCTCGCTCGACACTAGTAGATGCGCGACCAAGCTCCACGGCTCTGAGCTTCTTAGTTTCGTAGAGCCTTTCGGAGCTTGCCTGGCATCAGCGGACGCCACAATTCCGGGATGCGTAAACCTGTGCATCCACGCAAATAATGAGCAAGGCCAATCAAGTCGGCGTCATAAGCCAAGTCATCTTCATATTGGAGTGCTTGAAAAAGTTTCATGGCTTCCCCTGACTCAGCCTCTTCAGGTAGAGATTGCGGCGGCTCTTCTGGCAAACTCGCGGGTATACATCCTTAGCTAGTCAATCTTTACATTCTGATAAGAATACTATGTCACGTACAGTTCATTTGCAGTATTGAAGCAAGAAGCCCGGCTTAACCAGTAGTTTAGCCCAACAAAAAACTTCTGCTTGGTGCTTCATGATGGTGATGTCCCGTATGCTAGAACTTTACTTGCTTTGGGCATCGCATTAGAAACCAACCGCTCGCGTGGAGCAAGATATTTCGCACCACCGGGACCCCAAATGCCTACAGGTCCCTGGCTTGTTTTGGTTTTGGGGTTTAGGGCTTGGGGTTTAGGCTTTGGGGTTTGGGGTCTAGGGTTTGGGGTTTGAGGTTTAGGGTTTGGGGTTCAGGGTTTAGGGGCATGGTCCCCTTTTCCCAGGTCCAGGTTAGTTTGAGGGGGTAATTACCTTGAAGCTCCAGATACGTCACGCTCCTTGTGGCATTGTGGTTGGTTCAATGCTTAGTGTATAGAGGGACGGTAGTATTCTGGGAAATTTGTCTGCTTATGCAACTAAGGCGCCCAGCCCTGCGTCTAATACGTACGCAAGTTTAGAACCTAGCCCAAATCCACAGGCCCTACATAGTCCTCTGGGGTTAAAGGTTAGTTCGGGAGTACTAGGGCCCATGGGTTCTATCCTTGGATCCTTCACCCCCCTTTTACGTTTTAGCGGCAAAAATTCCCCTTGTAGATGCTAAGTCCTAACAGCTGCTTGCAAAGCGTCTGCGAGGGGCTCCATGTCAGTTCAAGGGAGGATGCTTGAAGCGTTGTGGGCAGCTGCGACTGGAGACTATCAGTAGGGTAACCACAGTTTCTGTTATCCTTGAACTATCCTTTTTTTTTGGGGGGGGGCACTTCTGACCCTCAAAGGTAGCCATAAATTTCCGTGTCTGTGCATTCAACATCGACAAGTTACCGATTTGGGTCCAAAAGGAATACATGCTGAAATTTTCAATCTCTGCGAATGCCCTGTTTGAGTTGGAACTTGGCTTTTGGTTCGAGTCTCATGCATATCTGTAGACACGCGCACATCTATATGTATACATATATATATATATGTATACATACCATATATATATATACAATATGTATACACATGCATATCTATATCACACGCGCCTCCATATATCGGGCCCTAGAAAATGTAAGGTCTGAGCCTGTCAACCCGCATCCACTACAACCCTGACCCCCAAAGCAATAAACCCTGAACCCATGGACCCCTAAACCCCGGAAACCCCTAAAGCCTAAACCCTAAGCTTTAGCACCCAGAGCAATAAACCCTGAACCCCTAAACCCCTAAACCCCTGAACCCCTGAAACCCTGAAACCCCTGAAACCCCTGAACCCTAAACTCTAACCCCCAGAATAGTAGACCCTGAACCCCTAAACTCCTGAATCCTGAATCCTACGCTCTCAGACCCTGAGCTCTACCCTAAACCCTAGACCTACCCCAACTGGCCTCATGAGCGTTTCGGGTTCATTGGCCTCCAGAAACTTTAAGAAGTCCTCTGAGCACGCACAAGATCAGGGTTTGGGGTTTAGATTTTAGGGTTCAGTTTGCGTTGTTACTCAGACCCTCCTATGTAGTTCCTTTTGAACTCCTAAACCCAAAGCCCAAAACCCTAAACCCTGCATAGCAGCCCTTGGGTGAGGCTTAGGGTTTAGGATCTCTGGGTGCCCTAAGATTTAGAGTTTAGGGGAGTCCTTCTCTTTCGGGGGGCGTCCTAGACCTTTTAAAGCCCGTAGGCCCCAAGCCCAAGCCCTGAACCTAGGTTTAGGGTACTTGTCCGCATACAACGCCCAAAAATTGGAAAAGGCTATCCTATTCCTTTCTATGCACTCGCTTGTCTGTGCGGATACAATATCGGGCATATAACTCCTGTCTGCCTTGAAACCCAAGCCCTTAATCCTAAACCCGATGCACTTTAGGGTTCAGGGTTCAGAGCCATTAAAAACCCTTGAACTCCAAACCCCAACATTTTGACTCCTTGAATGCGGCTCGGCGGTTCTCCTCCCCTGCCACTTAAGTTTTACGTGGACCGCGAGTGAGTTTGGAACCATAGACGTTCCAAAAAAAAACAGAACCAGAAACCCTAAAACCTACACACCCTAAACCCTAAACCCCAAACAGCCTAAACCCTAAGTCCCAACCATGGCTCATGGTTTCAGACCCAGCATAGGGTTCATGCCTGGGGCCACCGAGGTTCCCCAAGCCCTAAACTCGTATAGTCCCCCTTAAGTAAGTAGAATAAGGGGTACATGGGGATCTTATTATAATGTACCCTAAGCCATATTCTATCCACTCAAGGGGGGACTATCACCCTACATCCCTGAATCCTGAAACTCAGGATGTCTTGAACATAGCTTTCATAATGTTTAGGGTTTCTGGGTTGGCCCCTACAGCCCTTTGAAAAACATTGGTATATAGGGTCCCTTATTAAAGCCATTAGGGAAAATCTTACATATTTCAGGGGCCTACCCAGGTTTCGGCTTTAGGGTGTACGGTTGCTTTAGAGTTCAGGGTTCGCTGGTTCGATCCCAGCTCCAAAACTCCCTCGCTGCTTTCGATGCATGGGTGGCCACAACATAGACCCTGGACCCTATAGTCCCCCTTAAGTAGATAGAATATGGGGTATATGGGGATCTTTTTGTCATATACCCAAAGCCATATTCTATCTACTTAAGGGGGACTATAAGCCCTAAAGTGGAAATATCCTTCTTCTAAGACGTCCCAAAAAGAAACCCTGAACAATTCTTACAGGAGCTCCAGGGCGAGTGGGGGAGCGGATCCCGCTTAATAACCCCTATATGAACACGCGGTTAAGGGGTTAAGGCTTTAGGGCTTACCCTACACGCTATAAACCCTAAAGGGTCTGGTTAGGCTCTTCACTCCCCCCTGGGACCAGGTGGACGAGGAAGGGTCGATATACACTTGCGTTTACTAAACCTAACTTCCCAAAATCTAAGCGCCACATCAGCTACAGTCTGAACTCCTAGTATCCCCATTACTAGCCCCTAGTATGATTATAGGGTTTAAAGGTCTAGGGTCTGAACTCCTAGTATCCCCCCTTAATAACCTCTATAAAAAATTAAAGTTTAGGGTCTAAACTCCTAGTATTCCCTTTATTACTCCCTACAGTACTCCCATGTGCAGGTTCTTATAACTACCCTGAGTTCGTAAGTAATTACAAACCATAAAACTGTAGGTACTTGAAGTTACAGGTATCCTCAGACCTCAACCCTGAAGCCGAAACCCTGCAGACACCGGGTCCACCCTGCAAACGGGCGGGGCCTCATTCGGCAGCTGTTCTATGGAAGACAAAATGACCTGGGCTCAGCTACCCTCCAGGGACTTACCACTTCTTCGGCTTGGAATTATATAAGGGTTATATTGGGGTTGTTTTCGGATAAAGGAGAATAAAATGGAAACTACATTTAGGGTTCAGGGTTTAGGGTATTAGGAATCAGGAATCCGGCGATGAACAGTTCTTGACATGAGTTCTTCTTGCAATTGCGATGCTTATTATAGGGACTGCCAGAACGGGACTCGAAATGCCGCTGAGCTTCAATGCGCAGCTCAAGATTTAGGTGCAGTGACACTCAAAGCAGGGTTTGGAGATCAGGGCTGCAATTGCAGGATTTAGGCCGCTTGCAGACTTTTCAAATTGAACTATAGATGGGTTTTAGGGTCAGAGGCGGCTTGGGGTATACCCTCATAACAGCCCAGCCCCCCTGGAGGATCTAGCAACTAGAACCCCCAAAGCCCAAATGGTACCCTACACTACTATTGAGCAATTTCTAGGAACCCTTAAGGGGGATCTACTATCTAGATCCGCCCAGGGGTTTGGGATCAAGCGGAGGACGTCTTGTACCCTCCGAGGCCGTTTTGCTTCAGCCAGTGAGCTTGCCAAAGCTTAGGAGTTACTCAAGGGTGCATGATTTCTCCCTAGGCCTCCCCAGTTACCAAAGTAGGAAGCTACTGTGCTATGTACCGATAGGGTATACAGAGACCAGAAACCATTATCTAGGTAACTGGAACTCTAGGAATCTTCTATCAACATTGATGTTCCTAGCTATTTGATATTCTGCCTCGGCGTCACCGACCACCCTAGACCCAATTTAGGCTTTAGATGCCCGAGGATCAGGGGGCGGGGGGCTTACTAAGTACACTTGCAGTTCATATAAGCCATATAGCAACCCCAGCTATTCCCCTAAACCCTACTTCCTAAGTCCCCCTGACCCTCCAAGTAGGAGTGCTTGAAAGTCATGAAGCTAAGGGTTGGGGGTAAGGGGTTAGGGTTTACGGTTTGGGGCTTAGGGGGTGGGCGGTACTCAAACGAGGCGAAACATCAAATAAGATATGAGGTATAGTCCGAACTCCTAGTATCCCCCTTAATATGCCGTACAGTAATTCATCGATGAATTTCCCTTTCGACCCCAAACCCAATATAACCCCCTCGAAGGAGTGTAGACGATAACTCATACGCATTCCAGTGCCCCTCGCTTGTGGCGGGGCTATTCCAGACCCTGAAAAAGGAAAACCGTTGAACGCTACCACCCTAACCCAAAGGATAGGGTTTAGGGTTTAGGATTTCGGAATCCTATGGAAATTTGACTATGCTTTGGGTTAGCATCCCCTATATTAGACAAAACATATTCAACACTAAATTGTGAAGCCCTACAACGCTAAACTGTCAAGCCCTACACCACCAAACTGTCAAGCCCTACCAAGGCCCTCCGACATAGTCTGTTTTGGGGTCCCGACACAGACTCCCCGCCTGAAGCCTATAGGGTTTTGGGTTTGGGGTCAGAGTGTCCAGGTAAGCCTCAGCAAGCTTCCCAAGGAACAAGATTTTTTTCAGCCGGGATTGAGGGCTGTAGTTTCGAATACTTCCACAAATTCTTGGACACTAATCTAGAATTATGATTGATAAACCCCCTTCTTTTACGGGCCTAAACATTATAGGATCCCTATTATGATCCCTATTCAGTGGAGGGGGATTATTACTTAGAGGCCTACATTAAACCCCAAGCCCTCAACCCTAAACCCAGTACATCACTCCCGTTTGGCGGATACAGGAAACCTTCGGGTCCCAATTTAGGCGAATGTCGGTCCCATTTTCTTCTCCCGAAAGGGCTCTACGAGTCCCAACTGGCTGTTCCGACTAGGGTGAATTATACACGTTTCACATATCATGCATAACAAGAGTGCTATGAGTCCGTATTTCATGAAGCGAAAGGCTATCCTTGGGCCCGCTTGATACTTACAAGCTACGTCCCCTGTCCCACTTGATTCACCGAAAGTACGAACCCATGGACAACTGCTTGCACAGAAGCTCGCTCTAGTCTTAGCATTTCAAGGGCTTGCGAAAACTCTTCCTCGCACTTCTGAAGATCATTTAGCGTTTAGGGCTTGTACTTTATTACAGTGGCTCCGGCAAAAATCACCACCAATAAGGAAAGGATGATTCAGTCAGCCTAGACTCTAAATCCTAAACCCTGAACCCAGCACCCTAAACCGCTTACTGTGGCCTACGTTGAAACCACAAGGAGCCGTGCGCTGGTTACAACTTTGCTCTGAATGAGTACAATGGACACGCAGTTTTGGGTTTAGGGTTGCCAGGTAGGACATAAGCGGTGTCTGTTGGGCAAATCAAGGAAGAAGTTTGTTACTCCAATCGAACCGAATCTTACATCTGCAGCCCGAACGTGGACTCTAAATTTGGGTCAACTGACATACTGTATGCATCTGCATCCCATGTGCAGCTTAAGGTTTTGGGATTTAGGATTAGGGTGTCGGGTAGGGCGTAGGATTTAAGCTTTAGCGGTTCCGGGCCTAGGGTTAATAAGGATCCCGGGTTTAAGGGTTTAGGCTAGGGTCTAAGGTTTAGGCAGGGTTTGGGGCAGTCTGAGATACTCTTACTAATAGCATGCCTCTCGAAAACCTCCGACAGGGCTTGTATACGGATTTCTAAAGGAATGGAAACGAAAATGGAAACTGACATATGGTTAGGGGGTAGGGTTCAAAGATGATAGCGAACAGCCCTTTAGGGTTCCAGATAAGGATTAACTTTGTGGTACCATGATGTTCTAGGGAAGTATTGTTATCGTGGGTGTGTTGCTGTTGGGGTTGTTACTAGGGGAGAAATTAAGAATTCTTTGCCAATATTTAAGTATCTGGAAACAGAACCTACTTCGCACCCAGAAAGTCAAAATGTACGTGATGTAACGTCATTGTAGAGGGGCATCTGGCTATGCCAACATTTTGGTCCCCCACGCCCTTGGAATAAAAATCGTTCAGGGGCCCGATATGGTGCAGGACCTCTTCCATGCACGGCACTTTCTTTTCGGATGCAAATATTTTACATTGGCATCTAGCTACCTTTACTAAATGACTGACTAGCAAGAGTTGAAAGCAGGGAACAACCGTACTTACGGCTTCTACATAAGCCACAAACCCTGCAGCATCAACCCCTTTACTGGGTTACAGTTAAGGAGCTTAAGCTAAGTTACTATAATAAGGAAGCCCCAACCCACATTATGGTAAGTTACCTTACGTGCCCCAGTTCAGGGAATTGCAGCGTTCATAATTTCAGCCCAAAGGGCTGTCGAAGCACGAAGATCGCCCTTGGACAGCGCTTGAACCAGAGTACGGAAGATGGCGGAGTAGTAGCTACCTGAAGCTTCGCACCATACTGTGGATGGGCGAAATCCTGCATGACCCTCTATATCCCAAAACTAGGAACTAGGGTAAATTTAGTATCCTGAAGGTCATACAGGATTTTGTCCATCATTTGTAGGGTCACTTAAGCATCCGGTGACATGGGGACGTGTACGGATCATGGCTTGATTGTGGGATTTCCAAGGATATTTTTGTGCAAGGACGCCAGGGCGAAGATGTCCCTTTGGTATCATAGGCATTTGGCCTGCATCCTGCTTCGACAGAAACCTTTTTTCCAGACTCCTAGGCCACGGTTGAGGCCTTGAGTCCTGGGTTTAGGTTTGTGTGGATCTGCAACGTAAGTTAGCCCGAAACCCCTTTCAGCTCCTGAGCAGGTAAACTCTGAGGCCTAGACTTGGCACTGTATTGGCTATTATGGAATTCTCGATGCAGGGATCTAGTGTGTTGAGCAACCTTACACAACTGCTACTCCCGATGCAGAATTCCAAAGATAGATCCTTCATAAGTCATTCTTTATGTCTATTGCTGGTCCTGTTCGAAATGCCTGTGTCAATACCTAGGTGGCCTGGTCGCCTAGTCTTGTGGCGGATAGAGGGAGCCAAGTTTAACGATTCCGCCAGCGCGCACGACTATTATATTCAGAAACAAGTTCCTTACATAAACTGCTGCACTCAAAACACAGTTCTCCACGCCCAAACCCTGCACCCCTGAGCCCGGAACCCTAAACGATGGATCCAAAGCGGGATCTGGGTAGCGGTTTTGGTGGCTGAACCATGAAGGCTTATATACATTCTTTTGTGAATAATATATGATAACCAAAAGGAGGCCCCTCTACTCCCTCTTGCTGACCTCCCACAAGCCAACCACATCCCTTCCCCGCTCTCTGGTGGTGGGTGGCCTTTGAAGGGTGGCCCAGCAACAACGAAATCCCATGACTTCCCAGGTTCGAGAGCTTTCGGGTGTAGGGACCGACCAGCATTTCCATTATACTTCTCTGCTCCATTGCCCTACGACTGTGCCTATGCGAATCCAAAGGGGGATCTTGCTTGAATATCTGTGGAAATACACAACACGTCGGGTCGTCTTCAAGCTTTGTTACCATGCTGATATGAACCTTACGCGCGGCAGCCCTCACAGACGGGACAGACTAGCCACAGGCGCTGGTCAAAGAAACCTTGTATGAGTGCCCCAGAAGAGCTTTTCCTTCCGTGGTCTGCACCCCAACAGCCGGGGCGGGCGCGATAGCATGTACAATTAGATAGTGACTATAGCATATGGTCCCCCTTAAGTAGATAGAATATGGCTTTGGGTATATCATAATGAGATCCCCAGATACCCCGCATTCTATCTACTAAAGGGGGACTATACCCATGACAACTTGTATGCACTTGGGCCACGGTGCATTGCTGACGGGCGCTAGGAAAGCTGATGACACCGGCCAGAAGTTGGATGGCATCTTGCCAAACCTTTGTTCTAAGGTTGGATGTATGGATTAGGTTTGGGGCTTAGGATTTAGGGGTTTGGGATTTGGGGTTTAGGGGTTTTGGGTTTGAGGGTTTCGGGTTTAGGGGGTTTGGGGTTTGGAGTTTAGCCGTTGTGGGTTTGGGGTTTAGGGGTTGAGGGTTTTGGGGTGTGTTTAGGGGTGTAGGGTTTGGGGTTTGGGGGTCGGAGGTGGGGCCACAGGCTTAGTCCACTCTATAGGATTTAGGGCTTCGGGCTCAGGGTTTGGGTAAACCTCACAAGACTACAGTTTACAAGTCTTAGCCCTGGTACTACTAGCTATAATCCGTTACACTGTAGGTACTTGTTTTGTCAAGCTGAACCTAAACCCTAAACCCCAAACCCTAAACCCTAAACCCTAAAAGCTTTAAACCTAAAAGCCCAAGGCTGGAATCAGTGTTTCGGACCTTAGGTTCGAAGGCCCAGGCTTCGGGTTTATGGTTTGGCGCGTAGTGTTTAGGGTTCAGGGCTTGGGGCTCAAAGCTATAGGGTTCGGAGTTTACGGTTTTGGGTTTTGGGGTTTTAGCGTTCGGGGTGTAGTCCCTTGAGTTGAGGGACGTTCCTCATTTACCATTGGGCATGGCAGTCGTTCTTCATTTTAGGATAGAGCCGCAAACCACGGACAATCCTCTCACTTGGCTACCGTAGTCATGTTGAGGTCTCTCTGAGGTAGTCTTTATACTACAATGATACAAGGAATGGGGGATCATGATGTTAGTAACCATCTCGGCCACTACATTAGCTTTACCATGCTGCCATTCATGCATGTACACTTTCGGCCGCCGCTCGGGAATAAGCCTTTCACCCTATGCAAGGGATGCTGCCTAAGTATTGTGTCCAACGTGTGGGGTAGGAAGAACACCCCGAGTTAAGTCCTTGGCCCCGTAGAACATCATCATTCATTCTCTTCCTTGCTGTTTACAGGACTCAAGTACCAGGTTCAGCTTCAAGTGCTCGGTCGTTTCAAGGCTCCATGAAGAGCAATAAGAACCTAACGCATTCCAAAGGAAACAATTTTCAATCGCCCGGCACGTAACTGACGTAGCCTGAGTGAAGGAAGATCAACCACATCATGGAAGACAACACTTATGCTGGGCAGCAAGGATGAACCGGCTTGCCAAGCCCAGCTTCCCCTAAGGGTCCAAGGACCCAAATAATGGGGTTTTAGGGCCCAAATACCAATAATATTAATGGTATTTGGGCCCTGAAACTCTATTATTTGGGTCCTTGGACCCTTAGGTTTCCTGAAAGCAGCATATCGTTGTGACTATCGTTCCATTGTCGATTTGCTGCCCTAACTTGGATCACAAACACGCACGCTTGCTCAGTTTGATGTTCTAATCCGAACACCATCATTTGTGTACTTCCTTGTCAGGGTTTGGCAAACCTGGGGTGACTTGCGGTGGTCTGTCGATAGAAGCCTTACTCTAATTTTAGGATCTAAAGCCTGAATTCTAATAGACTTCTATTGCGGCCAGGCGAGAGAAATAACTAGCAAGCCTACTTTTTGAACTAGAATTATTAGCCAATAGAAACTGCAGTAAAATCAGGCGATCTAGAGCAAAGTCAAGCCAGGCATTAATACATTTGTACTAGAGATTTGTATCGCTAAGCCATTTTTAAACCTAGCTCTGGGTCAGTTCTCTGCGGTACTCTCCTTTCCTAATTCCTATACTGGAAGTTCTCTTTAAACCTTAATCCCTGAAACCATGAGCCCTATGCATCCCCATGTGACAAGTCCAACATTAGGTAGCAACCCACGTGTAAGAGGTTCCTATCGTACCAATACAGGGAACTTCTTACATGGGAGCTTCTTCAAATCATCCTTTTGTGACGCCAAATCAGGACACCCATAGTCCTCTTGTAGCCTGTATATACACACAGCGATACATATACATATGTTTCACACCAAGGGGGTGTAAAACATGTTTATTCGGTACCCCAAAACTGAAGCCGCCTTTTTCTTAAACAGCTACCTTACTTTTCTGGGGTCCCTGAGGCCCCCCTGTTGAGAAACCCCTAGGGCTGAGATAGCCCAACGTAAGTTCTGCCCAAGGGTCCAAGTTACCGCAGTGCTTGAGATTTGGGTAATACTACAGGCAATGCTAATTGTTGTGCAGCTTCGGGGGAAGTATACGATGATTGCTACGTGGACCCTCAGGAAAGAATTCTATGCCTGAATGCCCCACTTTAGTGCCCAATGTAGGTACCACTTATGGAATTTTGAACCGTAGAACCTGCAACTTTCGGCCCCTTGGGTCAGGAGGCACTCTTGTCGCAGTCCCCCGTCGCCAGGTCAATGACAGCCGGAAGCCTGAGCGTGAAGGGCTACGCCTGTCTGCAGGCTTTAGGAGTTGCAGGCTTTGGGGATTGCAGGATTGAGGAATTGCCCTAAGGGTCCAAGTACCCAATAATTAGGTACTTGGGATTTGGGTAATGGTAATTATAATATAGATTTTGGGTAAGTATATGATTATTAGGTACTTGGAGCCTTAAAGTTGGGTATAGGGACCACAATTCAGGGTAAAGGGATTATGTTCTAGGGTTCGGGGAAAGCGTCAAGCCTAAACCGCGTAAGGCTAAATGTGCGGGGCAATAGGATCCTACACAGTGGGTCCCGACAGTGCTTCAGCATACACCAATCGAATTTAGTACCTCTACAGATGTAAAGTGTTTGGGGTTTATAGGGTTTTAAGGTGTAGGGTTCTAGCACCAACAAGAGGGCTGGGGGTACATCCGGCTGCAGTGCCGTGGTAATAAGATTCCTCAGTTCTAGCTTTGCATTTCCCAGCACGAGCTCTTTATACACACATTCATGAACATAATTTATTTATGTCTGTATATATAATATACATGCAAGTTTTGGTAGGGCCATGTTCGCGTTTGGTAGGGTGAGCTCCCAACTTACGCCCGGGTGCAAGATCAGGGGCAACAAAATGGATAGATTTCTCTTAACTTCAGGAAACTCCTCACCCTACACCTCCAAATAGTCCAGTATAAGCAACATCTATGGACCTAAGGGCGGAACGTGGGTGCTATTTACGGACGTAGGGCCCCAGGGCTATCAGAGCTTTATCAGAACGGTTCACTCACATAGAGAACTTGGAATCGCGCAGCGGGCTCTAAGTTCGGCCTTTAGTCACACCTGACAAGTTTTCAACTACACAACCAACAAAGGTCAGTCTCCTGTTAACCCCACGAATGTCAAGGTAAGCACATACCAAGCTCTAGGTACCGCATACTATCCCTAAGGGTCCCAGTACCTAATGATCATATACTTACCCAAGCCCTATACTATAATTGCTATTACCCAAATCCCAAGTACCTAATTATTGGGTACTTGGACCCTCTGGGTATGTTGTCAGAATGCTTCTTGGAACTTGGGCTGGTATTTGTCGGATGTCTAGAGCCTTGGAGGGCATGTTGGGAAAAGAAACCTTACCCAGAGGGTCCAAGTACCCAATAATTAGGTACTTGGGTTTCGGGTAATGGTGATTATAGTACAAGTTTTGGGTAGGTATATGATAATTAGGTACTTGGACCCTTAGGGTTATATACTCCACGTTAGAAACCCATGTGTCGCAATGATTTTCCCAAAGGACCCTGAGTACAGATAGAGGGGATACAAACCCAAACCAAAGTACCAACTCAGAATATAGAAGCCCTACTTTGTGCCATGTAGATACTTAGGATCCTTTTCGTCCTTGTACTCTTGGTATAAGCCCTATAGTAGTTTCATATATAATCTTCCATGTAGCCCTTGAAGGAGTAGATTACGGTCTTCATTGCCACCCTTCCATGCTTCTCCATGGGTTTAGGGTTTAGGGCTTAGGGCTCACTACTAGAATGCCCCCAATCGAGACGCACAAATGCGGAATCTTCATTTCAGAACCTTAAACTAAAGGGGCTTAGGGCTTAGAGATTTGGACATCCGCGTAATTTTAGAAAGCCTTTGGTGCTCAGTCAAAACCCTCGACGACACCTGCACTGTGATGAGACCCTAAGGGTCCAAGGACCCAAATCAAAGGGCTTTAGGGCCCAAATACTATACCATTAATGCTATTTGGGTCCTAAACCCTAAACCCTAAGCCCCCAAACCCCAAAACCCAAAACCCTAAACCTATTTGCGCCCTTGGACCCTTAGGGAGACGGGCTGCAGAGCTGAGATGTTGGTGCCCTTGCTCACCAAGACTTGCAAGCCTGAGGCACCGACTCAATGTTGCTGATTAGGGTTTGGGGGCTTTGGGTTGGGCTTACGGTTCAGAGTTTAGGGTCCTTCAAGTTCCAGGAGAAGGGGGAAATTCTGTGAGCGATTGGCGGGCCTCCGGTTAAGGATGATGGACAGACTCACGGTGAATTTCAGAAACTTTAGAATAAGCTTAGGAATTAAGAGTTCGATATTTGGATTTAGGGTGGTAAGACTTTAGCCCTAAACCCTAAACCCCATAGGTTTAGTTCGGGCTAAAAGTTTGAGGAAACCGTGCAGGGCGGCCCTGTGTCCCCCCTTCGCTGCCTATGGCAGCTCATCGAGAAATTCTGCACCACCCTAAGTTTCCCAACATCTCGGAATCACAGTAACATACAGGCCCTTCAATAGTGAAAAATGTCATGATCAACAGCGTGGTGCAACAAATGCAACGCGGAATGTGAGGAAGACTGGGGTCAGCGAAGATGGTAATCTTGGGCTTACCGGCCCCAGAAAGATCGCAGCGCTCATGAGGCAGACTGCCACCCCACCAAATGCTACCTTGCCTTTGCATGCACCGGAAAGCTCCTGTGTGACCTTGCCCAGAAGGCCCTCTTGGGTTGGCTACCTGAAACCTTAAACCTTAAGCCCTAAACCCGAACCCCTAACCCTCAACACCAAACCCCTAAACCTTTGAGCCCTAAACCCTAAACCCGAACCCCTAAACCCTAAAGCCAACATGCAGAAAGCGAACCCTGAGCCATAAAGATTCTTCGAAAGCCTCCACCGAGAACGTTACCTTCAACACCAAACCGCCAGCTTTCCGTTTTATTTTAATCCACAAACATTTCCTAAGGGTCCAAAGCGGCTTACGGTTTAAGGTAGATGCTTCCAAATGCCCCCCCTAGGCCCCAAATTTCTAAAAAAAACCCTCCCCTCAATAGGGATTGTAATAGGGATCCTAATCTTCAGCCAGTAAAAGGCGGGGGTTTATTAATCATGGGTCGACATTAAACCCTAAACCTTAACGAACCCTAAACCCCTAAACCCCTAAACCCCTAAACCCCTAAACCCCTAATCTGCAAAGCATCAAGCTCCAATCTGTAACTGCCGAGTTTCTCTTCAGAGCCTTCTGCTGCCTCTTGACCTGGGGTGCAGTTCCTACTAGAGTTTAGGGTTTAGGGTTTGGGGTTCAGGGGCTTGGGGTTTAGGGTTTAAAGGTTGAGGTTTCAGGGCGGCTAACTTATAACACCAGAATTGTATGACGGGGATAGGCGTAAATATGTCCTACAGATTCTGGTCGTAGGGTTGATAAATACGGTTATGTAACAACCATCCCGTAGGTGGTACCTTCAAGGTCCCAAATGGTGTTCTTTTAAATGAATAGGCGCATCTACACAACAACAAGAGCTAGAAACAACCATCCCAAATTGCCACCTAAACCCGAACATGTTGGACTCTTTTGCTGTTGCAGCTCAGGGCTGGCGGCTTTAGGCAGTGCATGGCAGGCTGGACAGGTGAGAACAAGGCGAGTGTAGTACAACTCACACGCGCTAATCCTGCATCCCTAAACCCTGAACCCTAAACCCCTAATCCCTGAAGCGTCGACCCTAAACCCTAAATAGGCCCTGAATGATAGCCTCCAAAATCAAGCCGCCACTTGGGTGAGGTCGGGTGAGGTTGTAATGATTTGCCCTGCGGGGCTTCCGGACATAACTATATCGAGGCCATGACTACAACTCCGGGGTTGTTAGAATCATACTTATCACCGTCATACCCTAAATCTTATACCCTAAACCCTTAACCTTGCTGGCTTTTAGCCCAGCTTCTAACCAGCCCCAACTGGCAACATGCGATCCAAGGATGCATATAGGTATTCTGTAGGATTTAGGGTTTATAGGGTTGCCCAAAGTTAGGGTTTAGGGTTTAGGAATTAGAGTTTCACAAAATTAGGGGTACCTTTTGGGAGTCCCTATATTGAGGACTATAGGTTGTTGGGGTCTATATTGGGGTCCCACTATTTAGGGAAAGTACCAGGGCTAGGGATGTAGAAGTATTACTTAGGTGGAGCCCACCCCCCAACCAGTGATAGTGACTATAAGGGCTAATAAGGATTTTACTAGGGCCCCCTCATATTCCTACTATACCACCAGGATGGGGGGGGTCCCTCCAAAAGTATTTCCAAGGCATCATAGGGGCTCAGCATTTGCTTCGGTTTAACTTGTTTTGAAAAACCAAGAGGGTCCAAGTACCCAATAATTAGGTACGTAGGTTTAGGATAATGGTAATTATAGTAGAGGTTTTGGGTAAGGATATGATTATTCGGTACTTGGACCCCTGGGGAAACCTCTCATTGTTTTGAAAATGTCTGGCAAAGGCTGACGCCCCAAAGATCATAGCGGGTAAATCAAACCCAAACCCTAAACCACATATACAACACCCTGAAACCCACAACCTCGAATCTCCAAACCGCTCAACCCGGACCCTCAACCCCAACATCCTGAACTCTAGCCCTAAAAGCATGAATATATGGTAAGTTCCTCAAATAGGGGGACCCCAATGTAGACCGCGAGAACTATAGTTCTTGTTATAGAGGCACCCAAAACAATCCCCCTAGTTTTGGCCGACCCTGAACCCTAAATCCTATGTAGACCTTATGTAACCCTATACGAACCGTGTATATATATATATAGCCTTGTGTATATACGCCCTATATAAATCTTATATAATCCCCATAAATGCGTTAAGGAACACCAAATGTACCCCTAATCCTGGGAAACCTGCAAAGAGAGGGAGGCCGTACCCTCAGCAACAACTGTTTTGTATCCGTAGCATAGGGTTTAGGGATTAGGGTTTCGGGTTCCGGGTTCGGGTGGAATCCCGGGCACCCTGCTGTGACTACTTGGGGCCCTAGGCCCCAAAACCCTCAATCTTACCCTACTTGGAGGGTCAGGGGGACTGAGTAAGTGCGAGAAAGCGGTGCCTACTCAAGTTATAAGTACAATTACTAAATACCACAGACCCTTCAAGTAATTCCAGGACTTCCAAGGCTTGAGACCTTTGGAATAGGGAACCGTAAGCCCTAAATCCTTCAATTAGGTTTCTTCACAGCAACCAAGTGTACTGCAGCCCTGCTACAGTGTCCTTTACTGCTGCGAGCTCTGCAGTAAACGAGCGCAGCTGGGCATCGTCCATGGCCACATTCTCAAGTTTAGGGTTAAGGGTTTAGGGGCTCTGGGCGGCCCTACACATATGATCTAGACACCAGCCAGGTTATGCAGGGGTGATGTGCTTGTTATATTTGTAGTTGTTGCAAGTTTGGAGCTTCTTCATCATGGTGATTACTCAAAGCGATTCGTCCACTCATTTCCAGAATGTCTACTACAACGCTACAAATGCTGCATTGGTAACGCAAAGCTCTAAACTTGAAACGTTAAGTACAGCTTGAGCAGCGAAACACAAAAGTGACCGCCACCTAAATCCTAAACCAAAAAAACAGTCCCCAAGGGTCCAAGTACCTAAGAATCCCATGTACTTACCAAAAACCTGTACCATAATTACTATTACCAAAACCCTAAGTACCCAATTATTGGGTACATGGACCCTTAGGGAATGCTGAGCTTGGGACACCGTAGCCTCAAGCCACTAAAAAAACCTACTTGAGGCATCAGAACCTGCACAGAATTTTACATAATATGACTCAACAGTACATAAAACAAGTTCAAGGGAACCTGGGGGCCGCGTCGTGGCGTTCTGAATGCATGTTCTAGCTGGGCTATACCAAGCCTTCCCACACGGCCAGTCAAACCTGCAACCCTAAAATCCTGCACCTTAAGCCGAAAGGCTCCTAGTAGCTGTATGATAGAGTTTCTATGGTCCCCTTTAAGGTTTAGGGCTTAGAGTTCCAATATGTCCAAGCAATTTTTTACACCCACCAGAAACCATAATGCAAAGCCTGCTTTGTAGACCTTGGCCCTTTGCAAGGTGCCATGAAAGCCGCCTCGTCAGGTCCCAAGTACAGGGTGGTGCCCACAGACACATAACTACAGTTCCAAATCCCATGACTGTATTATTCTGGGACTTAGATTTTTACTCCTGGGTCTCAAAATAGCAGCCACATGTAGTGTAGGTTGCAAATTGTTGAAGCTCAATGTAGGGCTATCTATACACGTGAACCTTAGGGTGCTTTCTCATTATATCTTACTCGACATACAACCCAAGCGAAAACTTAAAGGGCCCTTATCCTGTATATCCCATCTCTATCCCCTCAAACCGTGGCCAAAGAAACCATGTTTAGCTGTCTTTCGGAAATATATGATCAACACCGCGAACCTTTCTTGGAGGGCCAGCGGGAATTTTGTAAGCTCAAAGCAAGATGAGTATACTCGCTAAGTCCCCTGGACCCTCCGAGTGAACCCATAAACCCTAGACCCTAAGCACTAAATCCTAGTCATACTTGGAGGGTCAGGGGGGCTTAGTAAGTAGATGAAGAGACCCTATAACCCATATATAGAGTAACCCTAGTTATCCTAATTATTAATCTACTTACTAAGTTAGTCCCGATGGCTCTAAACCCCGAACCCTGAGCCCCAGCCCCCAAAGCCTATTTCTTCTCCAGAAAGGTGTTGGGTCCAGCTGTAGGCGAATACTGAAGCCTAGCTATCCTAATCAATTTTCAACCTACGTACCAAGTCCCCACGGCCCTCCAAGTAGGTACCCGGAGCCTTGGGGGCAAACCTATCCAAACTCTAAACCCTAAAGCCCCAAAAACCATCAACCCCAAAAAACCCTAAAACCCCAAACACAATGGAAAAACACCAAAAAAACCTACACCATAAACCACTGAACCCTAAACCCTAAAACCCTAAAACCCCTGAAACCCTGAAACCCTAACACCCCTAACCACTAAACCCTAGTCATAGGTACCTGGCCCTAGGGGCAAACCTATGCCTCTTTTTTTCGACTTCAGAGTTTCGCGCCATGGCATTTTTCTGGTGCTACACGCTGAAGGGTTAAGGGTGCCGCGCTTAGAGCTTAGGATTTAAAAGCTTGGTATGTGAGGTTTCTTGAGTCTGGTTAGCTATGGGCACATTACATTTGTGGTTGCAGTTCAGGGTCGGGGCTTAAGGGTTTGGGGATAAAAGTTTAGGGATCAGGGTTTAGTGTTCAATGCTCGCTGGCTTCATCCTAGCAGAAAGCCGGGTACCTTCCCATTACAAGCTATTTGGTTGAAATGCGATCCCATGTGAGTAGTGTTTTTTTGGTGGTTAAACTCAGTAAGATCATATTCCTTATATAAAATACTATACCCCAAAAGGAGGACATAATCTTACTCTATATTGGGTACCATAGTATCCCAAATAAAATACTACTCATGTACAGAATTTAGAAAGTCAACGTCTATCTTGCTTGAAGGTTAGAACCCGGGGCTCCTTCTATGACTGCATACAAGAAGAATCGCCCTTCTGGTGGCTAAGGGCCCACAAAAGGGGCTGAACATGGAATTGTCAACCCTGTACGCCCTAAACCCTTTAATTCTGAATCTTTAGTCTATAAGCGGTAGCCACTTGTCGGTGCTTCCAGCCTGAAACTGCTTGGGTACTGGGACCCCGGCTTTTCGGGTTTAGTAAGCCCTGTTTGAGGCTCTGGGGAGTGTAAGCAGTTCGACCATTTCAGGGTTGCAATCTGAGTTCACGGCTGAGTGCTGAGGCTACCGTATTTTTTGGGTTAGATACCCTACACTCTTAAACCAATGTAGGTTTGAGGTTCAGACACAAAACTTGAACTCAATGCAGGGTGGATTGCCAAATCGCGGGGGAACCCGCGCAATGCACAAATTGGGCACCCTAAACGGCGTTACACCCGAAGCAAGCCCAGAATCTTTGCACGGTATCGGAGTTTGTTTTTGAGTGTAGCTCGTTCACAGACTGAGCGGGGGATGAAGTCTGGCCCTAAGGGTCCAAGGACCCAAATAATAGGGCTGTAGGGCCCAAATACCAAGATTTAGACCTTAACCAACCGAACCGTATGATCCCTCCCGCCGGGCTCTAATATTGATCGGAATCTTGATGTTTTCTACACGGTTTCCTTGCACCTCTGCTCAAACGCTTCGCTCCCCACAAGCCAGCGGCCATTCAGGCGCTAAGCAGCGTCAGAGGTAGATGTAGACGTCAGTTCCCTGTACCACAACAACTCCCGATATTGGGCAAGAAGCGGGGCTGTGTAAGGAATAGAAAAATTCCGGCTGCCAAGGGTAAAACATGTATACATGTTTATATGGCATATATATATATGGTACAGTACATACCCATGACACAAGCACACGGTTTAATTTGGGTTGATGGCAGTTTATGGACCTTCAAGGTTGGCAGAAATTATGAAATGGTATTCTTAAAGCGACTCAAAGCAAGATATTTTAAAGGACATGAAACACACCTTTTATCATGGGTTCTAGGGTTGTACCCCTAAGGTCGTACCCCTAGAAGGTTTCCCCCAATACAGCCTTAATGTGCCCCGTATATGAGCCAACTTAATTAGTCCCCGGGCGTTTCTCAAAAGGATCCCAGCAAGCCACAAACCCTTGAGATAAACAGGGAATGCAATGCCGCCCTAGTGAAATCCCGCGGCACGGCACAGCACTAGCCTCGGTGACGAAATATGCCCATGCTACTGCCCCCCATCGTTCTTACACTTAAGATACTCTTGGGACGCATGTTCCATGGGCATTTTTCCTCCTGTGCGTGACCGCATGCTGATGACCACTCCTAGTTTCTAAGAGCTCGGGCAAGTGGCTAGATTTGGGGGACTCCCATAATTAAGGGTACCTTTTTTCGGGGTCCCCATAATAAGGAATATAGCAGATTGGGGTCTATATCAGAGTCCTCTTATTTTGAGAAACTTCAATTTGGCTCCTAGGGCATGACCCATAAGAAGTGACTAGAACTCGCTCCTCATGTGTGCTGCTGCCAACAAAAGCTGAGCGCGATGACCTTTTCGTATGCTTTATTGACTTGAGGAGGCAATTCCGTGCAAACTCCAGAATGTCATGGTAGTTCCCACCATTTTAGTATGCCCTTTTGCAGGTCCCTGTACTCAGGATTTGTGAGTTTTGGGACGTACATTATAAGGTCCCCTATTCAGGGACATTTGCGCATGAGGAACCTTGGGGATGTTTCAGAACTTGCCTTCAGAAACAGGACCCCAGCTCGGCGTGGGCTTTGTCAAGGCGCGTTGTGCGATCTTACCCATGTCGCCGCAACCTTAGCATGACGTTCGTGGTGTAATTGCGCAATCCATGTTGAGGTTGCTTGGTCGGATCGTCGCCTGCTCGTGAACACACTTCCAGCCTGCATGTGTCTGCCAAAAATTGAAAGCTCATGATAAACATATCCTGTGCCAAAGCTTTTCAAGTTACTAATGATGACGATGCTGAAGATGGTGATGGTCAACATCTTACACCTTCCCCGAAACATCCAACGCCCCTTGAAAGATGTACACATGAGAGCATGTTGTTGTTGTTGCTGTTGCTGTTGCTGTTGTTGTTGTTGTTGTTGGTGGTGGTGGTGGTGTTGTTGTTGCTGTTGTTGGTGTTGTTGTTGTTGTTGTTGCTGATGTTGCTGTTGCTGTTGCTGTTGCTGTTGCTGTTGCTGTTGTTGCTGTTGCTGTTGTTGTTGGTGTTGTTGCTGATGTTGCTGATGTTGCTGTTGCTGTTGCTGTTGCTGTTGCTGTTGCTGATGCTGTTGTTGTTGTTGTTGGTGGTGGTGGTGGTGGTGGTGGTGGTGGTGGTGGTGGTGGTGGTGGTGTTGGTGTTGGTGCTGTTGCTGCTGTTGTTGTTGTTGTTGTTGTCGGTGGTGTTGGTGTTTGGTGTTGGTGCTGTTGTTGTTGTTGTTGTTGTTGTTGTTGTTGTTGGACTCTTACCTTACTTTAGGGTACGCTTCTGAACTTGCTTGATTGGGTTGTAATAATCGGACCCTCTGAAACCTTGGCACGCAGGGTTTTTATGACACGTCCTAACAGCCAAGCCGAACAACACTGTTTGCAAGTCGTGTTGGAGGCGCTGCGTACTTATGACCTACAGGGACGGCCCCGAAGTTCGAACGTAGGTTAACAGCAACTTCGTAGCGGGATAAATATACAGAATTAGAAGCCCCGTAAGTTACGGCTATGGGATTCGGATTTAGAAGTACGCTTGTGTAAATAGGGGTCGCCACCATCGATTTGTACGTGTAACCCAGCTATAACCATCCAGCAAAATCTGTTGGTACAAGTACAAGTCTAAATAGGTTTTATATGCCAACCAATAAACCCTACATATGTGCTATAGTCTAAACTCCTAGTATCCCCCTTAATGAGCCCTATAGTAGCCCCCCCAAAAATCCCCTATATAACCCCTTTTAAGGAGTTTAGACTATAGCTCATATGCCCAATTATGAACCCAAATCCCAAGTTTCTGGCATGGTCCAGTTCAGTCTCCAGCATGTGGGTAGGGTCACAAATACCCCCCCTCCCCCAAGTCCCTAAATTCCGGACAACCCCAAACTCATTTAATGGACATGAGTTCCGTATTAAGGAATCTGTTAGGGGCTATAGTAAACTACAAGAGGGACCCTATGTCCACTGTTGAGGGTCCCTTAATCAGGCTAGCAGTAGCTCACATAACTCAAAAACCGAACCCTGTCTCCCTTAAGTAGATAGAATATGAGGTATATGGGAGTCTTGCTATAATTCCATACTCTATCTACTTCAGGGGACTATAACCCTAAAGACTAAAGTCGGAGTTTGGAGCATGTAGTGAGAATTTGGGGTCGGTTAGGCTGTACTTGTAGAAACATGACAGTGGGGACTCCAGGGTGGCTACCCTTACGTAAGGCAACAAAGCGTAGATGGCAGAGCAGAAGGTACATTAGGGCTATGAAAAGCTTACACGGGGAAACCTATCCACTTGTTAGGGTTGAAGGTTTAGGGAAATAAGCCTAGATGGTTTAGGCTCTAGGGTTTATACAGCGCTTGTATAGCAGATGAACAAGGACACTTTTCCCAACTTTCAAGATCTACATTTGCCATCGAACAAACCAAGCGGGGACATCATGTAGGTAGGCTCTTCACAGTTTCAAATGGCAGTTTCCCAAAATAGGGGGACCCTAATATAGACCCGCATATACTATAATCCTTATTGTGGGGACCCCCAAAACGGTACCCCTAATTTTGGGAAACCCCCAAATCTCTTGCTCGTCAGGCATGGAGGATGAAGGTCCTGGGGTGGTGTGTGGAACTGAGTAACTACCAACGCGCTGGCCCTAGATTCCCGGTGTAGGAAATCCACACTTAAATTTTCGGTGCTATATCAGTGGCATTGTATCTCGGGTTGGAGGTATGAGCCCTTTAGCTTGGGGTCCTTATACATCTATCAGGTACCCTATGAGACCCTACCAAAACCCTACAAAGGCCTCTAAGTTAAGACTCATCATAAAGGTAGGGGTTACATCAGGGGCGCCTGATTAGCGCCTTAGATTGTGTTCTTGTATTTGGTGATCAGGGTCTAAGGATTGGGGCTTCCCCTGGAACCCTGCAGGAACAATTTCAGCAGGCTATGGGTGCCTAAGTTCGTGTATAGAAGATACTAGACGCAATTTTAACCACACAACCCTAGAGCCTAAACCGCACAACAGGGTAGGGTACCAGGATTCAGGCAGGCGTATAGCATAACAACGAAGACCTCAACATCTTTTCAGGGCTGCCTGGCTCAAGGTGGTTGAGGGCTTAGGGTTTAGGCATTTTGCAGAAAGCCATGCATGAACAGAAAGCCATACAAAGAGCCCAACCGCAAACAGCCCAAGTTTAGAGTTTAGGGCTTAGGGTTGCGCCCTATCTAGCTTTAGCGCCACTAAGACACCCTGAGACTCTAAACCTTAAACCCCTAAACCCCTGGGACCCTAAACCTAATCCCCAAATCCCAGTCACGCCATGGCCCTTTTAGAACCGAAGCGTACCAAATCCTGATGCAGCCAAATATCCCTTTTAGAGCCTCAGGGTTTCGTGTTGTGGGGTAACCCCCACAAATCATCGAGGTCCCTTTCATCATCCTCTTGGAAGAAACATGGTTTTCCCATCCCATGCCTTGCCAGGAATGGAGTTGACGTCGATATCCCCTGCAAAGTACCGCGCCATCACCCGGCTGATCCTTAGGTTACGGGTTCGCTTAGAGTCCCCTTTAAGTAGATAGAATATAGGGTATATGGGGATGTTGTTATAATATACCCAAAGCCATATTCTATCTACTTAACGGGGACTGCAACCACCCCTCCCATGACTACTCCCACACTTAAGGTCCGCCCCAAATCAAAAGTTTAAGGCCAATTCAGGTTATGTTTTTTTTGCGCCGGGGGGGTGGGGGTAATAAGAGGGCAGTGGCTAGGAAATCCATAGTTAGAACGGAGGCTTGGATGAGGGAAGCCCATGTGTGATGCATGCCTTTCGGTCTTGGCTTCGGGTTTAGCATATCTGTATTGTTTAGCTAGTTGAACGTAGATCTATCAAGTAAAGATACCAAGTATCCCCCACACACTCCTGTTATAGTCCCCCTTAAGTAGATAGAATCTGGCTTTGGGTATATTATAATAAGCTCCCCACATATCCCATATTCTATCTACTTACGGGGGACTATAACCCGAAATTCTAAGCCCCTTGAAGTTGAATCCAAGAAGAAACTCCTGAGAAGTCCTCACGTAAGTGGAGGCAGAAAATGTAGAGGGATTGAGCAACCTCGCTTCTACGGGAGCCTGAGTGCTGCACCACATCCCCCGAGGAGTTGAAAGGATATCTGATGTCAGCTGTGTTTCATCTTGCCCGATGTTTTCTCGAGAAGAACCTGGTCAGAGTAGAGCCTGCAATCATCCATGTTGAGCGCGGAACCCTTACCCCTCCACTCCAAACCTACACTCTCCCTTAAGTAGATAGAATATGAGGTATATGGGGATGTTCTATCTGCTTAAGGAGGACTATAGACCCTAGACCCTGAACCCCCAAACCCCCAAACCCGGTAGCCTTTTCCGGCCTCAACCCTTGGCGCTAAACCATGCGGCTTCTCCTCAAGCCCTGATACCTGGGGTGTACTTCCAACCTAAATTGAACTTTACTCCTTACTCGCATTTAAGCCCTGCCAAGTCCCCTAACATGGCCAATCATATTCGTGATATAAGTATAAGTAGAACTAGGCTATAGCTACATAGCCAATAATTCATACATACGATTTCCCGAAAGCTCCCGGCAAGTACAGCGCACGCAGCCTTCTTTCTAGCCCTGGTAACCCCACATCAGCACATATCATCATGTGAGGTATATTCACAGTGACCTTACTTCCCCGATGTGTTAATGACTTCCTACTGATATTGAAAACCCCCACCCGCCCCAACGTAAAAGACTCACCCCAAGAAACAAAATATATTGGGGGGACGTATTTGATACTAGGCGTGTGGGGATGTTTGGACCCTCATTACGATAAACCCAAAACATTGCAATGAAGGGAGTATCTCAAGTCAAAGTCCTCAAGCACAGCCAGGGAAACCTAACGCCCCAAACATGAAGAGAGGTTTAGGGTTTAGGGATTTAGGGGTTCTCAACATGTTTTTGGTCCCGCAACAAGCCCTAGCAATATGTAAGGATCACAGCAGAATAATACGGCGAGCTTCTTAAACAAGGATGAACATCGAAAATTGGGAATCTCCCACATTGCAGCCCCTTAGCCCGCAAACCCTCAAACCCAAAACTCTGAACCCTAAACTTCAAAAAAAAACAAAGTCCTGAAATCATAAACCCTAACCCGACAACACCCACAACTCCACACCCACAACCCCAACGCCGCAAAACCCTACACCCCCAAAACTTTAAATCCAAAAAACACCCAAACCCAACCCCAACACCCCAATACCAAAAATCAAGTTTAAACCCTACCCGTAACCAATTACCTACAGCTTAATAGGAGATACCCCTTAATTAGCAGGTACAACCAAAAAAACTGTAGGTAATTGGGGTCACAGGTAAACCTACCCTGAGGGTCCAAGTACCCAATAATCATATACTTACCCCAAACCTGTACTATAATTACTATTAACCAAATCCAAGTACCCAAATGTTGGGTACATGGACCCTAAGCCCTAAACCCTAAACCCTATATACCCCTATATATACCCCTCTATACCCCTATATACCGCTATAGATCCCTTTAAAGGGACCTAATTATTGGGTACATGGACCCTTAGGGCTAAAACCCTGAACGCTGGGCGCTCTGCGGAAGGCCGAAGCCGAAACCGGCCAGCGGCATGCGCCGGTCGAAGTCACTCACCTGACTGCTATTAGGGTTTAGGTTCTAAGTCAGAGGGCTTAGGGTTTAGAATTTAGGGCTATTGAGGTTCTAAGGCTTTGTGGCTTTGGGTTTATAGAGTTTAGGGTTTTAGGGCGTAGGGTTAAGAATTCAGGGCTCAGGATATCGGATTGTGGGCTTAGGGTTTAGTCCAAAATGCTGGCCCAAAACTTCCGCTCCCCTCCGCCCCCCAAAAGAACAGGAAAAGCGCGTATTCCTCTGGTTTTTGGGGTATAGCCTAGCTAACCCTAAGGGTCCAAGGACCCAAATGACAGGGTCTTAGGGCAAAAGCTCCATTAATATGATAGTCATTGAGGCCCTAGAAACCCTATTATTTGGGTCCTATACACCCCTATATAATCCGCAAATATCCCTACATATCCCCCTAGAATCCCTTTAAAGGGACCCTCATATTTGGGTCCTTGGACCCTTAGGGTAAAGATGAGCTAGGGCTGCCCCAACGCTTGGATAAGGGTTTAGGGTTTAGGGGTTTAGGCGTTAGGGGTTTAGGGTTTTAGGGGTTTAGATTTTGGGGGTTTAGGGTTCTGGGGGTAGAGCTGAAGATTCCCGATGCCCTAAGACTAAATTAATTGTTTAGGGTTTCGGGCTTGCGGTGTAAGATCTCCCGAAGACCCATAGACTTACTGGGAAAGAAATCAGGGAATATAGTATATAGGGATTGTATAGGGATTATATATTCCCATATTCCCTGCTAACACCCAGTAAGTAGACCACAGTTCAAGGGAATAATTAGGCTCCCCGAACCCTCATCAAATTAGCGTAAATTCCAGGGTTCCGATCAAGAGCTCAGGATAATATTAGATGTTCCCATCGTGGTATACTTTCTAGCAGGAACATTTCACCTTAGCGCCTCCGACAAGGGCGCATCAATTAGGTGAAATTCCCCTCAAACGCATCCTGAAACGGCTTAGGATAAAGGATTTGGAGCACGCCCCCCGAGGTATCACTAGTACCCCCTCATGATGCCACTTGATCATGTTTAACCACTCGCATTCCTGACTGCCTAAGCCCTAAACCCTTAAACCTACAGTAAACCCTAAATCCCTAAACCCTGAACCCTTCAGCAAACCCTAAATCCCTAAACCCTAAACCCTACAGTAAACCCTAAATCCCTAAACCCTAAAGTAAACCCCAAACCGCTAAATCCGAAACGCCTCTGCTGCCACAGTTGGTCGTGCTTTGACTGAGGAGTAGAAGTACGAGAAAGCCTTTGGGCCAGAGTCAGCGTAGGGTCTAGGGCTTACGGATTTCAGGGTCTGAGGGCTCAGCTTTTGTCAGTTTAGCGCTCTGGCTTTTGTGGGTTTAGGGTTTACCTGGATCCCAAA
>CAJNIZ010004647.1:44872-56398 GCA_905231905.1 Symbiodinium pilosum | reverse complement strand
AGCCAAGAAGCCAAGAGCCACTGAAGCCGAGAAGCCAAGAAGCCAGGAAGCCACCGAAGCCAAGAGCCACGAAGCCACTGAAGCCGAGAAGCGAAGAAGCCACCGAAGCCGAGAAGCCAAGAAGCCACTGAAGCCGAGAAGCCAGGGGACCAGGACCAGGGGACCAAAGCACCAGGAACCAGAGGACCAGGGGACCAGAGGACCAGGGGACCCGGGAGCCAAACCAGGGCGGAGCCAAACCTTGGAACAAAAACATGGCCCATCCATAATAGGTCCCCCCTAAACCCATATATGTTCCCCTTTAGGTCCCCCAACAACCTAACTTTAGACAGTAGCTCATATAGATACTTGGGACCCTCAACCATAAACCCTGGCTAACCCCCTCAACCCTGAACCCTATACCCCAAACCCTTGAGACCAACAAACCCTACACCCTAAACCCCCTAAACCCTAAACCCTTAAGACACTTGGGATCCTTTCGGGTTGTTGGGGCCAAAGCCGGCAGGATCTGCTGCTGAAGACTGCACACGCCTTGCTTCCAAGGGTTTTGGCCCTAAGCCCTAAAACCTTGAACCCTAAACCCTAAACCCTAAAACCCTGAAAACCTAAACCCTCCAGGGTTTTGGTGCGGTTTTTGGGTTTTTGGGATGGTTCAGGGCTTGTGGAGTTTTAGGCTTTAGGGTGTAGCTGCAGTAAATCCCTCTGAACCCATGTCCGGCCCAAGTTTGTACGGATGACTGAACTGCTTGACACATCGAAGACTTGCTCTTTGGTGCAGGAGGACGAACTGTCAGAATTGATAGCTAACCCTAAGGGTCCAAGTACCTGATAGTCATATACTTACCCAAAACCTGTACTATAATTACTATTACCAAAACTCCAAGTACCCAATTATTGGATACATGGACCCTTAGGGTAAGGTGAGCAGACTTAAGGTAGGGCCGAGTTGAAGTTTAGGGCCTGGTCGTTTTTGGGATTCTCTCCAAGAGCAAACGACCAAACATGCTCGGCTGGCCAAAATATGAAGCCCCAACAACGTTATCTTGACAGAACGTACTCTTCTATATGCATCAAACCTTTGGATAACCCAACCCCTTAAACCCTAAATAGCAGCTTCCATTTTCTTAGCCATTATCCCAATATAACCCCTACATTTCCCTAAATATTATCCCTATTTCGAACCCTAAAGCCCACGCGTGATTATTGGGCGCTTCGACCTGCAAGGATGCTTGGAATGGCTGTTTTAGGGAGCCCTGGCATCTTTTGAGAAATTGCAAGATGACACGCTGGCATAGTGATGTATTTAACTCGTGGGTCTCAGGGTTTAGGGTTTAGGTTTAGGCCCGGTGGGTCCTAGGGCTTAGGGTTAAGGCCTAGTCCATAACCATTTCCAGAAGGATGGTAGTAGTATGGGGCAGGCAGAAACAAGTAGCTGTCACAGGGGCACATAGGTTGACTGGCTGCCAGCTTCGGCTTTGCTACTGTAACTTACCTCAGGTAGACCCCCCACCACCCAGTACTAGGGACTGCAAGGGATATATAATGGTTATTCATAAGGTCCACTTACTATCACTATTACAGGGTGGGTGTCCTGCTAATGTCTACTGTTGGAATCTCTGAGTCCCTCATTGTTGTAGCGTTCTGCTGTGGTGCTACAAGGGGCTTAGGGTTGAGGGTCAGCTCAGGAGCCCGTTGAATCTCTAAGTCGCAGTATACAGATTGGTGACTGGAGGTCCAGGTCCATCTGCCTGCCTACAGGCAAGCCAGCCCTGATGGAATTCCGATGCCTCATCTGGATGCCAAAGGATCCCAAGCTTCTATGTAGTATAGTATTGTAGGGTTTCTCTGCTACGGAGGTATGCTTTGGGTTAGTTTTTGGGACAGCCCCTTTATGATCCTGGCGTTGAATGAGGGTTAGGGGCTTAGTTTTAGGGTTTAGGGTAAAGGATTGAAAGGTTTAGTTTTCAAAGCCCTAGACTCTTAACCGCGGCTACGGCCCTGCTTAGGAAGAGGATGCCGGTAACACAGTTGCCACGGCGCACGGCCCAACCGTGCAAGATATGGCGAGCAGACAGGGCATTGAAGCAGTCATGACAAAAGAAGTTCTGGCCCTCGAATGCAGTGCAGGACGGAAATCTTGCAGTACTTCCCGCTATCCGAAAAACATAGGGATTAAGGGCAATAAATATAAAATATCACTTTCTCCTACCCCTGTGGGGGCGAGGTTTATCATTGGGTGGACCGGATTAGAGCGCAAGGCTTGCTAAGTTCGATTCTATTTGGTGCAACGTAGGGTTTCTATATCATGAATTAGTAATACGGCTTGGGCGAGTCTCACCTATATGAGCCATAGTCTAAACTCCTAATATCTTCCCTTTTTACACCCTATAATAGTCCCCTCCCCAATCCCCTATATAACCCCATTTTTTGTGAGTTGAGACTGCAGCTCACAAAGGTACTTAGGATCCTTTTGGAGAGTAAGGCATGCTCGGGGTTGTTTGAAGTTCCCCGGCTTTGTTTTCCGTGCGGTTCTCGTGCTGAACTGTTCACTCTACACCCATGTTGCACAACCATTTTGCCCGAAAACCCAGACCCTGAACCACACACGGAGTCTCAACCTCAGAAACCTCCTTGGGACTCAGATTGGACCTTAGGCCTTTAACCCTTTAGGAGTCCCTTATACTCCTATTATAGGTGCCTAAGGGTTAACACTTAATAGGGGTCCTAAGTGCCACGTAGAAAGGTTGACTGTTCAGCCGAGGTAGCGGCTCGATAGAGGCTCGTGCGGCATTCTTAACCAGCTCCAGGAAGATGTAGAACAGATGCCTGGTTTGTTGGGGTTTAGGGTTCAAGGTTTTAGGCTTGGGGGGACTTATGGGTTTGGGGGTTTGGTGTTTGGGTTGAGGTGTAGGGTTGTGTGCTGGGGTTTGAGTTGAGGGGTGTCAGGGTTCGGGTTCGGGTAGCCAGGTCCACCAAGCCCGTAGCCCTAGACCTAACGCAAAAACAAAAAGCTGAAAGCGGCAGTAGAATTTAGGGCTGGGGGTTTACCGAGACCCTCCAGTGTAGTTCTTTTTTGGGTTTGGTATGGGTTTTTGATGGTTTTTGGTTAGGACTCTTATTAGGACTATTGGAGGGTCTAGGTAGAGTTGAGGGTTGAGGATTGAATTGGATGTCCCGGGTGGGTGTTACCTTTGTACTGTTGACTCGTTCAAGGTCACAAGCACAGGTACAACGCAGACTGCCTGACTTCCAAGAAAGATCGGTCCTCTTGCGAGTGCCGATTTCTCCCGAATAACCTGCACCACTATACCGCGATGACTACTATTGCAATTGCCATGTTGTTTTCTATGTCACACCTGGTGACTTCGAGGCGCCTGAAATTTGAGTTCTTTTGTAGAAAAGTGTTTTTCTACGTGTGCGAGCGGTCATTTCTGTTCTCGAACGCTTTCTCAGCTTTCTTCACAGAAGGCTGCAAGGCGGAATTTGGTGAGAACGTTTTTTTGCCGGCCGAAAAGCATTTCTGCCCGGCCGAAAAAAGTATTTTGCCGACCGGGCATGTACCCGAGAAAGGTACGAACGTTTTGTGTCACGAACGACTCTTTTTGCAAGCGACGACTGGAATTCAAGTTTTTCAACACAACGACTAAAATTCTGGTCTCTGGAGCCTCTAGGCAGTGCCCAACACAGCGTGCATCACGTCCGAAAGAGCGGCCTCCGTACCGGTAGCCGCTCGGTCACCGCACAAGGCGACAGCAAAACCCGTCTGGAATTTGCCGCGCTTCCTTCCCCAGGCGACACATTGTAGCTATGGTAGTCCCCAGGAAGGCGCACCACTGGCGGCACGAAACGGAAGGCTTTTGAAGCCTGTGTACAGCTGGAGGGCACTTACTAGAGCAGCATTGTCAGTCGACGGCGAGTCCACTACCATGTTGGGCTGCTCAAATAACTCCAGCAAGCACGAGGAGGTACGAAAACGAGCCGTCCCAGTCTTTCTGAGTACAACTATGGCGGGTGGAGGTAATCTTGCACCACCTTGGATGTTGACATACTGTGATTTCGAGGGTATAGTTTAAGCAAGTCTAAGCCTAAGCTTTGAACTATAGGCCCCTAGTATGGGTGCTTCTTTACCTGCGATATGATATGCCCTATAAAGCCCTAAAGACCCATTGAGGCCCCTAGCCCGGGTTCTTCCCGGGCCTGGGTACCTGGAACCTTGAGGCTATATAGCTGAAGCCCAACACATACTCTGAGTTCAAATCGTCTGCGGGCTCTCCGCATGTTAGTAGCAGTGCCCTTGGGTGCTACCTCCTTAGATAAGGTTCCTGAAAAGGACTTGTACAAGTGTTAAATAGGGTTTACGGAGCGAGTTTGCGCGGTAGTGCTTTGGATACCTAAAGCATGTAAAGAAGCAGGACGGTTGGCCCCTTTTACGGCTTCCGGGCCATTCTTTTACCTGCCGTTGAGCCCACGTAGCTGTGGCGTATGAGAGAAGAGCTCGTCGTGTGGCTCCAAAGTAAACGTCTTTGAAGCAGAAACGTTTCCGACCAATACTCCTCTTTCAGGGCTTGTGTCGTGCACGAAAAACATAGCCGTATCCCTATAGGCCTCAAACCCTAAATCCTTGAAACCCGAACTAAACCCCTACGCCCTAACCCCGTACACCTTAAACCCTGTACCAGAAATTGCATACGTCCCTTACTCTGAGAGCTATCCGCTCAGGTACTCCTGCACAATAGCCCTGCCATAGGTTTCATTATGTAGGGTTTGGGGTTTAAGGTTTGAGGCCTAGGGTTAAGGGTTAACGATAGGGCTGTATAGGGGATAACGTGGAAACGAAGATGCAAGATGGAATGGAAGCTGGGCTTGTACTGGGTTTATAGGGGCCTGAATAATTACCATGACTATGGCTTCTTCAGGAGCTTTGTAGGGGATTTGCTATAGATTCCCAGAGTCTCTTCGCGTTGGCTTTGGCATCAGAAATGTTTTTTCTGTTGGATGCTCGTGCTACAGAGGCTCAACTTCTACATCTGATAAGGCCGATGAGGTTTAAAGTTTAGTGCTTCGGGCCAAAGTCAACAAGATAAACATGCGGGGAAGGGGAAAGCCCCGATCTGAGATGTTCCTGCGGGTAGGCTATAATTGACGCTCTGAAAAACCCTCAATGCCCCTCAGTTGCCTGAATACCTAAACCCTAAACCCTAAATCTCAAACCAGCAGAACCTCAAGTTGGTACCCCGATGGGTCCATCTAGCTATGTCGTATATACTGGGGTCCAAGTATGTACACGGGAACCCGTTTAGGCCTCAAGTACATACTATGTACCTACATGGACCCTCTCTGCAAAGCACCGAATGAGGACGGGTTTAGGGTTTAGTGCTTGGTGCTTTGGGGTTTACTGCTTGGAAGGTCAGGTTCGCCTCATACCCTGCACCCATGTTAGTAACTAAGCCCAAAACCTTCTACATCCCTATAACCCAGGTCCCCAGCGTGTGCACGTAAGCAAAGTGCTGCTGCTGGACGTCCTGCCGTGGTCTAGGCTTTAGGGGCAAAAAGGCTCAGGGTTTAGGGTTTAGAGTTTAGGAAGTCCAGGACCTAGGGGTTTTAGGGTTTAGGGTTACTCTAAATTGATGTCCCAGTCCTTGCCTTTGGATGCATATACACACATATATGTAGATGTGTAAATACCTACATAGTCCTTTATAACTTGTTGGGGAGCACCTTGCTGTGTCCACCAGAGTCCATGTAGCCAACAATTGATTACTGAGACTTTGGGTGGTAGTCGACGTAGGATAGGAAGACTGTCCTTGGGTCTGTTTTAAATAGTTCCCAACGTTTGGAAGCACTAAATGATTCTAGAGTCCCTGCTGTAGGGTTCAGGGATTAAGGGCTTGATAAGGGGACCCTGAATGACGTGATCGTTTTGTTTCAAAGACATCACACTCTTCAACGATAGTTGAACTGTGTAGTTCCGGTGCAGCTGCACTGACATACACATCAACTATATGGATTTACCTACTCCCCCCCATGTTACCCCCGCAGGTTTCCGTTTATTTAAGGTTACTTGGTACAAAAGTTAACTAATGGGGAACCTAGAGGGGTAGTATAGGACCCTGAACCCTCAACCCTAAACTCGTTTTTTGTTCCTTAGGCTCGGAAACGGCATCCTCTGCGGCTTTTGGGTTTTAACCTAAGGGCTGAAAAAAAGGCTTTAGGATTTTTAGTTTAATCTTTTTGATTTAGGATTTAGGTTTTAGGGTTCGGGGTTCAGGGTTAGGGATTGCAGTACGAGGGCAGTATGTAGACCTAAACCCTAAGCGCCAATTTGAGAAAGTCCCATATAAGGCAGAAGCCTCAGCAATCTTCTGTAAAATAACTTACCCCAGAAGCAGTAGTCCAATCGTTTAGGCTTCTGTATTACTTCCCGAATGAGCCGTTGTCTAAACTCCTAGTATCCCCCTTAATAACCCCTAAATAGTAGTCCCCTATATAATCTCGATATATCCCCCCTTTAAGGAGTTTAGATTATGGCTCAAATGGCCTTGGAAGTTCTGGGACACTCTCTAAATCGTAAACCCGAAACCGCAAAGCCCCAAAACTCCAAGCCCTAAATCGTTTTCCTGCACGCATGCTTGGTATCGCAAAACCTTCCCATGACCCGCTCTGAGAACATGCTGCTTACGCGGTTTAGGGCTTTGGTTTGCTTAGGGTTTGGAGGGAACCTTTAAGACAACCTTATGTTGGGCCCCCACACACTACAAGTGACAGCGAGAGAAATGGTGACTGTGTAGGGGTCCCGGTGTCATACCACGAGTGCTGGGTGGCGGCCTATCTGAAACCTTACACCCTACGGTGGAGGCAAACGATCCTGCATGACCCTGAGTACCTTATGGCCTGGGAATTAGGATATCATAGCAAAAAAAGGTCACGGAGGGATTTTAGTATCAACACTACATCTCAAGCAAACTCCAGGTGTACCGTGAGGGTCATGAGGCTTAGTATATAAGTAGGTTAATTAATAACCTCTATAACCCGTATAGTAACCCTAGGTTCCAATCAGACGTGGATTTCACAGTATTCTGTATGTGGGGAGTGGGTTATATAATTTTCACGGAAGCCTGCAGGTGAGTACTTATCGGGCAGGAAGCCTATGAAAACCCCATAATTCTAGCCCTATATTGGCCTTTTACGAACCTGATATGAGCCTTGCCAACTAAACACCTGGGGATGCTTTTGATTTTCTTTCTTGCTAAGGAATTAGGACAGCAGCATGATCTTGTAAGTTGCTTGGGCATGTCCAGCAAATGTCATCCAACTTCTAAAAGCCCATTCCCCACCGGTGCAGGTACCTAGCAGACACATACTTCCCCAAAACCTCTACTACAAGTGCTAGAAATCAATGCGAACTGACTTAAATTGTTGGCCCTCGGCCCGAAACCCTACACCCAACCCTAAACCTAAACAAAACCCTACACCCTCTGAATCTTCCAGATTCAGGATCTTCTACAAACCTCCTGAACAGTTCCAGCAACTCTCAGAAGTAGCTGTAGCCACGGGTTTAGGGTTTGGGGTATAGTCCCCCCTACTGTAAGTAGATAGAATATGGCTTTGGGTATATCTTAATAAGATCCCCATATACCCCATATTCTGTCTACTTAAGGGGGGCCTAAACCCTAAACCCTCAACCCCAAATAGTAGTTTGCATTTCTCCCCCATTGTCCCAATATATCTCCAATATAACTAGATCTACTCAAGGAGGACTATAAATCCTTGAGGCAGCAGTAGATTGTGCAGGGTCTCATGGTAGGGATGGAGCCATTGAGGCTCATGATCTCAGAGTTTCCAAACCCCCAAGTAAGGAATACGTTTCTTTCAGGATTCAAGGTTTAGGCTTCAAGGCACACCTATATGGGGGATTATCAAAATAAGGGTGCCTACCTTTTTAGGCACGCGCTATAAGAAGGATTATCGTATTTTGGGCTCTATATTGGGGTGCCCCTATTTAGAGAAAATACCATATTCCTTCATCGAGGGGGTTTTTAAAGCTCCGGAAGGTCTCCTACTCTTTGCAGGAGGTGAAACCTGTATACAGGGTGCCTTATAACTTGGAATCCCTTACAAAAAGACGCAACATTGAAATTCTACACACCTGACAAAACCTCCACGAGAATTACAGCAATAAGATATGGTCCATAACAATGACAACAAAGGGCACTGCAACAGCAACTCTCCTTATCACAACCAAACCACCTGACAGAATCTGCTGTCGCATGGACTGCTGATACATGGAGGCAAGCTTGGTACTGACAGAAATGGGGGGCTTCCAACAATTGGGGGGGGGGATACTTTCCTCAGGTTCCGCATAAAACGGATCAGACCCTAAGCCCTAAACGCGGTTTAGGCTTTATGGTTTTGGGTGACAAAGTCGGTATCTGGGATGTTCCCTGGGTTGCCCTACTTCCTCTGTGAGCGTACATCATTCGAGCCTTTCAGCCTAAATCCCAGCGTGGTTTAGCGCTTAGACTTCAGGGTTTACCCTAAGGGTCCAAGGACCCAAATAATAGGGTTTTAGGACCCAAATACCTTTCATACTAGAGTATTTTGGCCCTAAAACCCTATTATTTGGGTCCTTGGACCCTTAGGGTTTAGAGTTTGGGGGTTGTTGGGGGCGAGGTTGACACCTCAGCTCTGAACCAGCCAACAAAACCCCAAACCCTAAGCTGTAAAATCTAAACCCTGTAGCCAGACATGAGCCATTGTCTAAACTCCTAGTATCCCCCTTAATAGCCCCTATAATAGTCCCCTATATAATCCCCTTCACAACCCCCTTTAAGGAGTTTAGACTATAGCACACATGGGCATTGTTTAGGTTTTAGCTGGCCAAAAGTATCCTCCCAGACCCCCAAAGGGATCTAAAAATTAGATCCCCTAGAACCATATGGGCAAAGTATATAAGGATTATATAGGGTTAATTCTGCGTTTATATAGGGGATATGTTTTTTAGATCCTCCCAGAAATCTGGGCTAGGCCCCCAGACAAACCGACTGCCAGAAGCTAGCACAGGATTTGGTAGTTTCCGAAAATAAGGGGACCCTAATATAGACCCCAAAATAATCCTTATTATAGGTACCCCCAAAATGGTACCCCTAATTTTGGGAAACCCCCATTGAGGGTTTGGGATGATTCGATGTGGGGTATTTCGTTCCTGTGAATTGCAGGGCTCAATGCGGCACGATTGCAAGATGGTACCCGATACCCCAAACCCTAAATTCTAAATCCAGATGGTATATGCCAGAATCCATGGCTCAGAAACCTGCAATGTAAAGCCATGTCTAGGACAACAGGAGAGGTTTATTCGTTCAGCGCTCATGCCCTAACTCCTACAAAGCCAAATCCTAAGCCCTAAGTCCTTACTCCTAGTACCTAGACTCTGAAACCATAAACCCCAAAAACGAAAATTCACAATGCTTATATCCCCGAAAATCTCAACCTCCAACCCGTAAAACAATCATTGCTAAGATCATGAGCGCCCTCTGACAAACCAGTAGTCTTTGGATTCAGGGTTCAAGGTCACACTGAAAGTCACACTGAAAACAAAAAATCCAAAAACCTAGATTCTCAGATCTTCATAAGCAAGAGGTGGGTTTCGTGTTCTTTCCGTCACTAGCATGAAAGTCCGAAGCGCTGAACCCTATATATCCTCATGAACTCCCCCAGTTTCCATTTTATGTTCCATGCGCTTTTCACTTGGAATTTTCATTCCCTACTAAGAACCATGCAAGGCCCATAACTCCCTTAGATCCAACAAACCCAATGAACTCTATAAGTCGTAGAAGGCGGATAGAGCCCAAACCCTACTGCATATAATCCGATATATAGCAGTGTCTTGTTCATGTGCCATGTTCTTTTCCGCTCTGTTCACTAGTGGTAACCCTATATACCCCAAGAAACCCCACAAGCCCTAAACCCTACACCCTACAGCCCCCAAATCCTAAAGCCTCTAAATACATAAGTCCTAAATGCTACACTCTGCAACTTGAACTCCCCCAAACCCTAAGCGTTTGCCCATAAACCCTATAGAACCTAAGTCCTCAAACCGTAAACCCTCCAAACCCTAAACCCTGGAAATCCTAAAGCCCAGCAACCCACAACCCTTTACAACCCTTTATAATCCCACATAATTGCCTAAAACCCCAATCCCTAAACCCGAATCCCTAAACCTGAAGCCCTAAATGCCATACTCTAATCCCTAAACCCCAAGCCCTAAACCCTAGTCCCTTATTAAACCCTAAACCCTAATCCCCAAAGCTAATACCCCAAAACCTCAAAGCCTAAACCCTAAACCCCCAAAACCTCAAAGCCTAACAACGTGTGTCAACTGCGCAGCGCGGTTCACATCGAGGCCTTTGGCCGACGAGTGCCCGCTGGATCTCGAGCTGTTCATCGTGGGTTTAGGGTTTAGGGTTTAGGCTTTGAGGTTTGGGGTATTAGGTTTGGGGATTAGGGTTTAGGGTTTAGGAATTACGGCTTAAGACCTAGGGTTTAGGGTTTAGGATTTCATCGCTGGGGGGAAAGGGACGGCAAGGGGTTCACTTGGTTTCTAAAGTAGATGAGTTCACTGGAAAGCGTTTCATCTTGGACACACCTTGTAGTATTCACCTGCGACAGCTAGACCTGCCCGAGGACCCGGACCCTGCTTAACAGCAGACATAGGGTTTAAGGTTTAGGGTCTAGGGATTAGGGTATAGAGTCCAGGGTCTAGGGTGACCATTTGAGATTCGAAGACACAAATAAATCACATTGCAAATAAAAATGCTTATGTGTGTGGATGTGTGGTTGGGGGGGGGGGCTGTTGAGGATTGCTCGGGATGCGAACCATCTTATCGTCAAGAGCCCTACTGTCAGCCCTAAATCCTAAACTCTCCTGCTTAACTACCCAAAGGATCCCTAGTATCTATATGATAGACAAGTAGGGCTTCTATACTATGAGTTAGTCAGATGGCTTGGGTTAGTATCCCCTATATGAGTCATAGTCCAAATTCCCAGTATCCCACTTGATAACCCATATACTACTCCCCTAGATTATCCTGTATAAAACCCTTTAAAGGGTTTAGACTATAGCTTGTACAGGTTAAACCCTAAACCCTTAGGACCTTAGGATCCTTTGGGCTACACCCCTCAACTCTACACCCTTGACTCCCAATCACACTCTCCTCCCCTTAAGGGTTTAGGGTTGACAACCCTCTGGTAAAAACATCCGCCTAGCACACACCAGTTGTATATTGGAACTCACTCCTGGTACGAGGGTGGGGGGGTTTAGGGTTTAAGGGGTTTTATTGGGGGAGGGGATTGCGCCAGGCTCCCGAAACAGCTTGATTAAAGACTATATTATATATACCTCGAAACTCAAAAAATGAATCTGAAAAAACAACTTTAGATACTGTTGATGAAAGAACCCCGTCACCCCCCTAGGTTCGTTAGATTCCAGGAATTGCACTAATGACACCTGTGAAAACCGGTCGTTTTCCT
>CAJNIZ010004647.1:11129-44772 GCA_905231905.1 Symbiodinium pilosum | reverse complement strand
TTTTGGGGTGCGGTGGGGGGGGGATGTTTAAACTCCCTTCACCTGAAATCTAATTCAAAGCAATTGAAACCAATTTAAATCCAATTGGAGCCTACATGTTTATAATGATTGAAACTAATTGAACTTAAATGAAATCTACTTGAGTTCCAATGAAGACCGTTGAAGTCAATCAAGATCAGCCGAAAGAATCTCATTACAACCCACCCTTTACAATCACATGAGATCTTACTAAAACAAAAATTAAGTAAGACCATTGGAAGTCAGATTAACATCAACCGAAATCTACTTGAGAACAAATGAAACACGATTATAATCGTAATAAGATTAACTTGCTTTGCATATCGATTTTGTTTCAATTCTCAATATAAAGACCCCCTGAAGACAATGACAAAAATATAGGAAATCAATTGGATCCCTACTTCCTTGGCATTACTTATTATACCCCCGCCCCCCCCGCCCGGTAACGACCTCAGAACACAGCCTGATTCATGATTCATTATTTCGTGGACCCCTTGACTGGGTTGCTGTTAAGNNGAACTTAGTTTAAGTTACTATATCGGGGAAACCTTATTATTTACTATATATACCCATTATGGTAACTTAAATTAAGTTCCCTAACAGCAACCCAGTTGAAAAGTAGTCTTCTCCTTTTAAAAAGAAGTGCTCTTGGTCTAAGTTGAACTTATCTTAGGGTGTGGATTTACTATTGGGGGAGGTGAGTAAAGATTCCCATTTTCGGGTTGGGGTTATATGAGCCATGGAGCCATAGTCTAGGGTTTGGGGTTTAGGGTTTAGGGTTTAGGGTTCAGGGTTTAGGGTTCAGGGTTTAGGGTTTAGGATTTAGGGTTTAGGATTTAGAGTTTAGGGTTTAAAGACCTAGCATCCCCCTTCATAACCATCATAGTAGTCCGGGTTCGCAAATCTACGGGATCTCTGTCGCACTCCCTATACTGAGGAGTATGATACATTGGGGTCCACTTTAGGTAGGGCTATAATATTTGGGCGGGAGGAGTCCCTACAGAAAGAAGCATCACATTTGCCAAACCCTAAACCCTGTAAGGAATTAGTACTAATTAGGTTTCCCATATGTAAGGCACTACCGTTTAGGTGGGCCCGTTCGGGTCAAAGGATCCTGTTGATGTAGGGTCTGTTTGAGAGGAACTGACGAAGCTGGCGTTCGCCAAGCCAAAATCCTAAACTCGAAACCCCAGCAAAGGCAACCCGGGGTCATAACTCCGGTTATAAGTAACGTATAATGTCAACAAAACATGTAGAAGTCTCAGTATTTGTAGCTTTGGGATGTACAAACATTGTTACGCAACTAGTAGGGGCACCTCCGTGTAAGGTTGAAGTCTTAACCCCGTAACAGGGCTTAGGGTTTTAAGGTTTCAGCGTTTGAGTGATTACGGTTGCCCTGGAATCGCTCAACTTTTAGTGTACCTCGGGGTCATTAGCAGTTCGTAAGTAAGTAAATAAGAGGCAAAAACGTGAATTGGTAGGTAGCATATGGCTTTTCAGGGGTATAGGTATACTCACTATAAGTCCCTAAACCGTAGACCCTAAATCCTGAACCCTAAGCAGCCCTCCCGGTAACCTCTCCACCCTTAGCCGAGCTGCTGTCATTTTTGTTTTTGTCTGCGGGCATGGCATGACTTACAGCCGGCCAAGGACGAAGTCCATGGCGCAGCGGACTCTACATAGGGTTCAGGGTTTAGGGTTTATAGATTTTTGGTTTAGGGTTTAGGGTTTATAGGGTTTGGGGTTTATAGGGTTTAGGGGGGCTTTGAACGGAATACCTGGAAACTTATTTGGCTGTAGGTCTCCAGGGCTTAGGGTTGGAGGTTGAAGGGTTTGGGTGGGCTGAGAGTGTGGTCAGGGGTTGGGGTGGGTGTACATGTTGATGAGGTGGGGTTTAGGCTTGGGGAGCGATTGGTAATTAGACAGTTTGCAACCCATCTTTCATGCATCATGCTTTTCGAGTTGGATGACATGGGGCTCGTGGTTACCGCTATGAGCATGGATCGTTTTGAGGAGAAACCTCTTGATCCCGGTGCCTAAGTAGTGCTGGGGGAGAGGCCGCGGTCGAGCCCCTCCCTTCCAATCCTACTTCATGCTACTCCACCTTCTGCTAGATTGGGTGCGGAGCCTTACGACTGACAGCCGCACATGCTTGGAAATCAGCCATTGTTTGTTAATTCTGTCCCTATGGCCCGGCTTCATGTCATCTGTTGAGGTGCCTCACAGGGCGGCCAGGCTATCAATTGACAGATGTTTAGGTGTAGTAGGGCCCGGGATCGCTCAGAGCCAGTTGCGCCAGAGTTGAGAGTTGAAACCCTTAACCCTAGGGTTTAGGCTTTAGGTAAAACCTAACCCGTAAGCCCTAAACCCCAGACCCTAGACCCTAAAACCTGTGCCCCAGGCCCTAAACCCTAGATCCCGAAACCTTAGGGTTGAGAGGTTAAGGCTCCCTAGATCCTAAAGCCTTTGGGTTTAGGGCTTGGGACTGGGCCTAGGGGTCTAGAGCTTTCGGTTGAGTGTTCAGGCTTGGGGCTTTAATACCTGGACCCGCCAAAGTCTGAAAAATAAGAACGTCGTTGACAGTTTCTCAGGGCTTTGGGGTAGATCATTTTCCTACTTTTGAGGTCCAGGTCGGTCTGGGGTTCTGGGCTAAGGGCTTCAAGTTCCAAGCACAGGGAATCCGAGATCGCAAGCTTCTCAAAAGCCCTAAACTAAACCTTAAATCCTGAACCCAGACTACCCTTCTTTGCGATGCCCAGGTACCAGATTTCAGAATTGACCTATACCCTATACCCCAAACTTCTTATGGGGAACTCCTCCTACCACGGCGTCAAGCCCTCAATCCCATATACGCACAGGCCAGCGTTCAAGGGGCATTTTGATTTAGCGTTCCCTTAGCCCTAAACTATACCCTAAGCTGTGTATAGGGTCCATGTCCGGAGTTATCCGCGACTTTTGGGCGCCTTTTGGAACGTTTTTTTCTTGTGCTGTTGGTTGTTTTTGGGGCCCAATACAGTTTCGATTTATCCTGGGCTTGAGGGTGTAGGGTTCAGGGTTGTTTGCGGGTAACCTTGCGCGCAAGAGTTCCAACTGGTGCTTCGGCGATCCGTGGGTACCGCCATGGTTAAACTATTAGAGTTTAGGGTTAAAGGGTTTATGGCTTAGGGTTCAGGGTTCAGGGTTTGAAAGTTTGGGGTGAAAGGGTTCTTGTAAGGGGGCCCCTCGAAAATCCAACTCCTATTCTGTCGCATTGCACCCATCAAAGCTACTGAGGAGGCATGACCACATTCATGCTGCAAGCACCATTCACCAAAAGCCCTGAAACCCGCGGGTAAGCCCAAAACCCGTAAACGCCCTAAATCTTGTCATCTCTATCTGAGCCTTTAAACACCGGCCTACGTGTACGTAATGCAGGCCTTGCACTGAAACCCACTACTTGGAGGGTCATGGGGACTTGGCAGGTAGTTCAATAATTTGGATAACTGGGGTTACTATATGGGTTCTAGGATTAACATGCTTCCTAAGTCCCCCTGACCCCCCCAAGTAGTTGTCGTTTTGCACACTTGCTGGGGTCTAGCAAAGTTTTGACAATAAGTAACCAAACGTATGAGCTTCAGCCAATCCCTAAGAGTCCAAGTACCTAAAAAACATAAACTTACCCAAAACCTGTACTATATTTACTATTACCCAAGACCCAAGTACCTACAGTAATTATTGGGTACTTGGACCCTTTAGGCAATGTTACTTCTGCGGCAATGCCAAAGCTCCAACAGGCTGCAGTTCCACCCAAATTTCAGGGCTTCAGGGGACTCAAAAGGTGGGATGAAGCTAGGTGGGTCAAAGGACCCTTGGTATATACCCTACTATATTGGGGCTATTTCCTATACCCCACCTTCCTTCATCCCAGTTGTTGATCCCTTTGAACCAATGCAGCCGAGACGTAAAATCTCTGAACCGTAAACCTCAAGCTCCCGAACCCTGACCCCATTTTGAGGCACCTAGCCATAGAGGCTTGGAGAACCCTAACCCTAAACCCTCCCCAATCCTTCATCGCCAGCACCCCTTCTAAACATCAAAACCTCCCTAAACCCTAAACTTTTAAATCCTAAACCTGTAAACCCTGACACCCCAACCCCCTAAGCTTAAACCATAGATCCAGACCTGGCGCAGGACGTATTCGTCGTGCATGGCCCCGTTCACGAGCAGGTCGGGAGCCTGCTAAAGTCCAGGTGTGGGTAGGGTTCAGGGTTTTTAGGGTTGAAGGTTCAAGGGTTTAGGGTTTTAGGGTTTAAGGTTTACGGTGTAGGGTTCAAGGTTTAAAGGTTCAGGGTTTAAGGGTTTATGGTTGTGTTTGGGGTCATGCACCACGATTTCAAGTATCAACCTCCTACACACCCTCTCGTTGACCCTAAGCCTTTCGGATCCTACTTGGAGGGTCGGGGGGACTAAGTAAGTAGGATAACCCATATAGCAACCCTAGTTACCCTAATTTTTAATTTACTTATTATATAAGTACTCATGACCCTAAACCCCATGCAAACTCTAAACCCCAGCCCCCAAAGCCCAAATCTTCTCCAGAAAGGTGTTGGGTCCAGCTGCAGGTGGAATACTGACATCACTCAGTAATTTTGTGTAAGAATATAGCCACTAACATTCCCCAATAAGAGCCCATGTCCTCCGCTCACATGTGTCATGTAATTGAAGTACACAGCAACTGATCCTTGGAAATTCAGGTATTCTAGTATACCCAAGTCATGTAGGAGTCTTCAGTAGCAATCGAAATATAATGGCTGGTTTTAGAAATACCAAAATTATCTACTCTCATATTCTCCCCTAAGCACCATCAAGATTTGGCGTAGAAGGTGCAGGATTTACAGCAAGTGGAGTTTAGGGTTAGGCATCTGGGGCGGGGTGTTCGGGGCTTAGCATCGTCTACGATCCCAAAAAATCTACTCTCTTAAATCAAGGAACTTCATGAGTTGGTCAATTCCTTGATAACCTGTCTTTGAAGCCCTAGCTTTGTTGCCAAACACACTACTCCATTCGTGTGGTTCAGAGTTCGGGATTTAGAGTCTTGCGTTAAGGGTTCGGATTTCATGGGGAATGGTGCTAGTTCTTCTTCTACGCGCATGGCCTAAACCCTGAACCCTAAGCCCCAATCCCTAAACCCTAAACCCTCAAGAGGTTGATACCCTGTAGTGCTGATGCCCACACGCCCCAGACACCCTAGACCGTACCCACACCCCCCCCTTACTACATAACGGTGGTCACTTTAAAAAAGGGCAACATGCGCCCCATCAGACATTTGTTTTTCATGGGTATGTAGGCTGTGGATGAAGCTTAAGGCTGGCATTTTCAGAGTACTGTCAGATTGTTGGCCATGTACGGTATCCAGAAATCTATATTTTGATCTACTTTTGTTCAGTCTAAACCCCAAACCCTGAACTCTAAACCCGACACAACTTGCATCCCCGCCATCTGGAAGTCGCGCATGCACATGAAGCGTGTAGCAACGTACCTGCCGCAAAGACAGAGGGCATAGGCGGTTTAGGGTTTAGGGTTCCCAGACCCCCTGGGTGGATCTAAAAATTAGACCGCCTATATAGACCCATTATAACCCCTATATAATCCTTGAATAATTTCCCATATGAGTAGCGTTTTTTGGCGGTTAAACCCAGTAAGATATTATTCCTTATATGAAATACTATACCCCAAAAGGAGGGTATAATCGCACTCTATATTGGGTACCATAGTACCACAAATAAAATGCTACTCATATGGTTCTAGGGGATCTAATTTTTAGATCCCTTTGGGGGTCTGGGCTTAGAAGGCCTGCAGGCGAGCAGTGCGGAGGGCAGTACAAGCACAAAGGACACTTGAGTAGCCTTTTCGTCCTTGGTGGTCAAACCCAGTAAAATAATATTCCTTATATAAACTTCTATACCCCAAAAGGAGGATATAATCTTACTCTATGATGGGTGCCATAGTATCCGCAAATAAAGGACTCCTCACTTGACTCTGCGTAACCCCAGCTCCCTAAATAATGGGTTCTGGATTCTACATACTGTAATTACATAGCCCAGTCGCCTGCTATTTAGGTCAACCCTCTACCCTAAACACTGGGTTCTATATACTGTAATCACACAGCCCAGTAGCCTACTGCTTATATAGGTAACCTTGCTACCCAAAAGCCTGAATCCTTTCATTGGATGGCACCCTCAGTGGCGCACGCGCGCGACAGGATTGTGATAGGATGAGTGCTGACGTTCACGACACCCACCATCGCCTTTCGGCACGCACAGGTCAAGGATGATACCCAAAGGTTCCTAAGTATCGATATAGAGGGTTTAGGGTTTGGGGCTCAGGGTTTAGGGAATGTCTATATGTAGGGTTTCTATACTAGGGGAATTCGAATATCGTTTGGGCAAGTATCCCTTATATAGTAGTTTCCATTAGACAGGGGGCCCCAGTATAGATCAAAACACCGTTATCCTTTTTGATGGGAATACCCCCCCCCCCTCCCCCCCCAAAAAAAATGCCCCTAGTTTTGGGAAACCCCTAAACCCTAAACCCTCAATAGATACTTAGGATCCTTTCGGGGTAGGGTTTCAATGGCTTGGAGGGGAAGCCAGTGGCTCTTCATATGAGCTACAAATGAATGTTTCCTACATAGTTTACAGGGTTTTGTTAGGGTTTAGGGTATAGGTTTAGGGTCAATGTTTCCCAAATACGAAATGGGTTTAGGGTTTAGGCTTAGGGTACAGAGTTTAGGGTTTAGGTTTCGGGTTTAGGGTATAGGGTGTATGTATCGGGTTTAGGGTTTAGGGTATAATACAGGATTTAAGGTTTAGGGTACCGGGTTTAGGGAATAGGGTTTGGGGTTTAGGGTGTAGGGTAAAGGATTGTATAGGGTTTAGGGTATAGGGTTTAGGGTATACATATAAGTGTATATATATCTACACATGTGTGTCTCTCTCTCTCTCCCTCCCCCTGTAAGCCCTTTTATGAAGCCATTTTCCATTTCATTTACCACTTGCTTTTCCATTTGATTCTCCATTATTGGGGATCAGAAGGGATCCTTCATACAGTCAATATTGGCTCAGATCCCTAAACGCTAAACCCTAAATCTTAAATCCTAGAACTTTCTCCGGAAGCAGCACCTTACAGGTGGCATATGAGCAAAAGTCTAAACTCCTAGTATCCTCCTTGAGACCCCTATGATATAGGGTTAGGGTTCGGGTTTAGGGTCTAAACTCCTGGTATCTCCCTTAATAAGCCTAGTATAGGGTTTAGGGTTTAGGGTCTAAACGCCTTACATCCCCCTTACTATCCCCTATATGATCCCTTATGTAACCCCCCTTGAAGGAGTTTAGACTCTAGCTCATAAACTTAGGGGTTAAGACTTTATCGGCAGGCCTCGGCCTGGACCCTGTTAGTATCGAGTGGCCGTGCTGTTACAGCAGAGATGTCAAACATGGATCCGGTGGAAGCCCCGATGTAGGAATCAGCCCTGATGATAAACCGTGTTACTGCAGGGGGCCAGGATTGTGCTTTTTGGGACGGCACGAGCTAAATCCTGCAAGCTGAACCTCTGTCCTGAACCCTAAGCCCTAAACCCGAATATTGAGCCTGAGAACCCCCAACAAAGGCGCAACAAGTCTGTGGGACGGTCGGCTGGGGTTTAAGGTTTAAGGTTTATAGGTTTAGGGTGCAACGGCTGTGACCAGGTCGATGATCGGGGGAGTGGCACGAGGTTCTTGGGGTGGGCGATGCGTGTCCACGACATCCATCTGGAGCCCCTGATGGCTCTCTATGAGGGTCCAAGTACCCAATAATTTGGTACTTAGGGTTTTGGGTAATAGTAGTTATAGTACAGGTTTTGGGTAAGTATACGATTATTAGGTACTTGGACTCTTAGGGTCTGGTGTTGCTGGTACATTAATCACGGGAATCAAGATGCGCTCCGCACCCTGAGGTTGCCTACAGAGTAGTAGTCTTGACTTATGAACTGACATGGAAAATCCCCAATTCTAGGTAGATTGGATTACAGGCGGACGTGTACACGATTTAGGAAACAGTGTGATTTCACGAGCGCCTTGCTGTTGTTGTAGATAGACCACATCCAAACCCCTCCTGTGTCAATCGGGCTTTCCCCCAAGAGGAACTTCTACAAATCTCAGTCGGCATTGTCTCTCTCTAATCCCGGGACATGTGACCCTTCTGCCTCAGCCCTCCCGGAATCTCTGATCTTCAAGTGTTAGGATTGGGCTTACAGTCAAGGGAGTCAACCCTTAACCCTAAACCAAGGGTTTAGGGAATCAACACGTTCTTCCCTCAACACTCCAGGAAGAGGCTGTACAATGGACCCTTGTAATATGAGTTATAGTCTAAACTCCTTAACGGGGGTTATATAGAGGAGTATTATAGGAATTTGGGGACACGAGAAGTTTGGACTATGGGCTCATGTAGTCGCCTTGGATGTGCCGCATGAGAGTTCTCAAGCAGAGGCCAAAAGCCTGACCACCTACCCGAAGAGGTTAGGGTTTAGGGTTTAGGGGACCTTGAGAAACGAGAATGTTCAATGGGGCTTGTTTGGGATGATGGTTTAATATTTAACGTCCCCACACACTAACATGGAAGTGCCAACAGGGCCTACCGAGACTGCAGGGCTCTCATATCGGATCTATATGTCGAGTTCGATTGGCCCATGTTAGGCGGGCAGGTAGATAGACCCTGCACCTAGGCTCAAAAACCTAAAGACCTGGAACGCTCAATCAAAGTTACCTACAGTACCACTTAAGCTGTAAGTATTGCACCCCACAAAACTGTAGGTGTGAGGGCTTACGGGCAAGGCCCAAACCTTAAATCCAAGCTCAAACCCTGCATCCTAAATCCTGAACCCTAAACTCCAAACCCTAAAACTTGACTCCTAAACACTAGGCCCCAAAAACCACAACCCTGAAATCGTAGAAATCCTTGAGCCAGTCGCTGCCCCATGAACCCTAAACCCGAAAAGCCTCGCCATCGCTGTTGACGACTTTGTTGGCGTTGAGAGCTTGTACCTGGGCTTAGGTACGGGTAGGGCTTGTCTAGGGTTTTGGGCCCCCCTTAAGTAGATAGAATATGGGGTATGTGGGGATTATATTATAACAGCCATATTCTATCTACTTAAGGGGGACTCAAAGGTCTTGAGCTTAAAGGGATTTAGGGCTCAGGGTTCTGGGCTTGGGGTTAGCAACGAGGAATTGGAGTCTAGGGCATACGGTTTAGGCTAAGGGCTCAGAATTTTGTCACAAAGGGTATAGGGTTTGGCGATAATGCTCATGCTTATAGAGTTTAGAGCTTGTGGTGTGGGGCTCAGGGTTAAAGCCAAAGCCTTATCCGAAACCCTAGACCTTTCGGTTTGGAGTTTCAGTCTTGGGGGTTGCGGTTTGGAGCTTGGAGTTCCTTGGGGATCGGATGAGATCTTGGGCTTTACATGAAGACCATGTCACAAACACATGAATGCGTCCTCTTCTCTCATATGGAAGACGGGTTTTGTGTTTAAAGATTAATTCCTTGTAGCGCTTGGAATTTGGGGATCTAAGGTTATAGACTATAGATTGTTCTTCTAACTCATTAGCCGGTTTGAGTCTCGAATTTTCAGGCCCAGAGGCGCAAAACCCTAAACCCAAAACCCTAAACTCCCAAACCTTAATCAACTCTACACCCCTGGTGCCATGAAGCTTTGAACCCATCTGGACGGCCTTGTTTCCTAAAATAACCCCTAAAACCCTGAACCCCAACACTCAAACGGGTAGTCGCCCCTAACCATAATGCAGACCCATGATTAATAAAGCCCCTCCCCTTAATAGGGATTATACAAGGGATCCTAATATTCAGGAAACCCTAAACCCTAAAGCCTAAACCCTAAACCCTTAAAAGGGTGAGTTTATTAATCATGGGTCTCCATTAGGGGATGCTGACATTCCAAGTCAAACTGGAAAAGTACCTAAAGGATCCAAGGACCCATATAATAGGGTCCCTTTAAAGGGGTTATAGGGGGACTATATAGGGTTTAGGGTTTAGGACTTAAGGGTCCAAGGACCCAAATAATAGGGTTTTAGGGCCCAAATTCTACAATATTATGGGTATTTGGGCCCAGAAGCCCTATTATTTGGGTCCTTAGACCCTTAGGGGTAGGGTAGATTCTATGGGCTTAGGGCTTCGGGTGATCTTATGTTCTATGGCCCTCCCGTACCTGGATCCCAAAAGTATATAAAATAATGGCCTTTTTGGCTGTTATTATGGGCTTACGGCTATTACTTTACATACTTTTGGGGGTTTGGGTATACTTTCATTGCCCAAAGCCTACTAACTTCGAGGTTCACGGATAGTTCTGACCAAGGTCAGAAGTAGAATAACAGTAATGGTACCTATGGTGGATAATAGAAATCCTGCATGACCCGAAGTACCTTATACCTTGGGAATAATGACTACATAAATATAAGGAATCTAATACCCGGAAAATATAGAGGATCCCTGACATTGACCCAGTGTATATCCCAATATAACCGCTATAAAGCCCTATATAACCCTTTAAAACCCTACAGTATGAAGGATCCATTACATTGATCTAGTTGCTAGAGTGCTCATCAAGATGGCTTTGAAGGCCTTAGTGGCCCTCAGTGTTCGCAACCTGCTCAGGAGTGACCCAGTAAGCCTGCGAACAACAGGTTTAGGGTTTAGGGTTAATGGCAGGGCTCATGATGTTCCCACGCTTGACTTGATTCCAAAGACCTGCCCTCTCCTCAGCAGAGCTCAGTCCGCAGGCCCGGATCATTGTCTTAGCGCAGAGCAAAGTCTGTGTCGTCACCCTTAAGGTGCTTTTGGGCCTTTGCTTCCGCTCTTGGCCACGTCCACGAACAGTCTTTCACTTCTGGCTCCTTGGCGCGGCGCGTGAAAAGAGGAAAATAACCTTCAAAGAGTTGAAATAACGCCCCTCAAACCCACATCCTAAACCCGAAATCCTCAACCGTGAGCCGGCCCAGTTGCGTGGGAGATCATCAGCCGCAGGGTCAGCCGGTTGGTGAAGAACTCATCTAACGAGCGTTCGATATCCTGTGGCAGACAGACTTTGATTGATCTTACTTACGCCGTGTAGTGTTGAAGGGTTTGGATTCGGAGGAATGACTTTGTTCGGGGGCACAACCCAGGTGCGACGAAAAAAGGAAGTTTCTTAGAGGTTTTTGTGTCTTTCTGAATCATACAGCCGCTACGAAAGCAGCTTATTAAGATGCAGCTTGCTCACGGGGAAGGACATGTATGGCCTCCCCGTTCCAAAAGGCCTCCCCGTAGGGAATCATGCACGTCTCGGGTGTACGTATCAAAACCAGGGAACCCTCAGAATGGTTGGGGCTTCAGTAAGGGGTTTAGTCAGCGCTTAGGGGTTTAGGGTTTACGGTTCAGTGGTTCAGGGCTTAGGGCGGGCAACCTTACTTTGAAAGGCATGGGGACGTAGTAAGTAGGTTAATATAGGGTTACTATATGGGTGGTCGTCAAAATTATGGTCCCTTTTTGGATCCCTATTATAATACGGCACCTAATATCTAGGGTACCCAAAAAGGGACCATAATTTTGACAACCACCCATATGGGTTATAAATGTTATTAACCTACGTACTAAGTCCGCCCGACCCTCCAAGTAGAGGAGGCCCATATAGAGATCTCATATAGTTACCCTTACTCGAGCCATCTATCGCCTTCTATGAATGTATCCACCTGGTAAAATAACACTAAACCCTAGAACAATAAACCCTATGACACCTAGAAAAAATCTTACCATAGAGGGCTAGATGCCTGCTAATCCCTCATGTATAGCCCCCTTTAGGGAGTTTAGACTATGGAGCTCACCTGGGATGCAATATGGCTTTGGGTATATTATAATAAGATCCCCATATACCCCTAATACTCTATCTACTTAAGGGGGACTACACATCCTAAACCCTATATGAACCTATTATCGTAGTTTCTAGATTCTTTTGAATTATCACCGTACACCCTAAACCCTAGACCCTATGACTACTTAAGGGGGACTAGACATCCTAAACCCTAAACCCTAAACCTCCCTAAACCCTGTTCGTTTCGCAAAGGCAGGTTGAAGCCTTCGAGTTGACATGGCTGAGGGTTTCGGGCATAGGGAGGTTTGAGGTCTAGGCTTTCAGGGTTTAGGCTTTTTGGGTTTAGGGTTTGGGGTTTAGGGTTTGGGGTTTAGGGTTTAGGGTTGGGGGTTTAGGCTTGGGGGGTTTAGGGTTTAAGGTTTTAGGGTTTAAGGTTTGCTGTAACCCCAATCATCTACAGCTTTATTGGATTCTGCCAAAAAACCTAATGAGTAATTGCTACTAAGCTGCTAGTTCACTACGGTTACAGGTAAGCTTTGTAGTTTAGGGTTTGAAGCCCAAACATCAGGGGGCGCCTTACCTTGAAACTTTGCACCCCGAACTTTAAACTTCAAACACTAAGCGCTAAGTCGCAAACCCCGAAACCAAAACCCATAACCCTATGTACTCCCTAACCCCCCCCCCTCAAAGGATCCTTTTGTCATACACGTATATCCAAAAGGAACCTAAGGTACGCAATTTAGAAGGACTCCTCCTTGTGCCTGAATCTTTAAGCCTAACTGCATCCCTAAACCTTAAACCCCAAACCCTAATCCCAAATCCCAAACCCCAAACCCCAGCCCCAAACCCCAAACCCTAACCCTAAGCTGTTAACTAACCCTAAACCCTAAATTATATGGCGGGTCCATTTTAGTCCCCATTCCCCTCTACAACCCCCATACAAATCCTAACCCTAAACCCCAAACCCCTAAATCCTAAAATCTTACAACGGTCTCCTGGATCAGATTCAGGTGGCGTAGCTCTGCCAGCTCTAGGTCGGGCCCGAACAGCTTATTCAAATCCTTTCGCGTAGGGTTTGAGGGTTTAGGGTTCGGGTTTGGGGCTTAAGGCGGAGTTAGGGAAAACAAAAGCTTACGAGGTTGAGTGAGTTTAGGGTGTAGGTCGTTTATGCTGATCTTTTAGTTACACGGCTTCCATGTTCGTTTGGTGCGAGGTTAGGGTTTAGGGTTAGGGGGGTGTCGAGAGTTCTTGGGGCTTAGGGTTTAGGGTGTTGATGTTTGTTTCGGAGTTAAGCAAAACTTGAATAGTTTGGGGTGTAGGGTTTAGGGGTGATGTAACAATCCCGTGTGACCTAGAGTAGCTTATACCGGTAGAATTGTGGTAGTGTGGTATACTCATGACGTGCTGCCCTTTTTTTGTGTTAGTAATATGGGGTTCCATGGAAGTTTGCAGGAGGCTAGGATCTTGGGCTTTGGGCTTTGGGTTGAAGGTTTAAGGTTCCGGGCCTGCGGTTCACGTTCAGAGTTCAGGGTTTAGTAGCGCTTGAAGCTCGTTTGGGAGTTCTAGAAAGTTTCAGACAGCTTTTGCTAGGGTTATGGTTTTGGAAAGACTGAAGGCGCGAGGATTAAGGCTACTTGGGTCGTACCCGTAGCCCCACAATTACCTGCACTTCCTACTAACTAGGGGGCAATTCCTACCTAATTGTTGTTTTTGGGTGTTACGGGTAGGGTCCGGGGTTTGGAGTGTTGGGTTTGGGGTTTTGGGGCCTGGTGGTTTCTTTCCGCTAGGCCTGGGCACAAATGTGTCGGGGTGGGGCTTATTGCCCAAAGCCTAAACCTGAGTCCTTAAACCAAGGGATCCAATTATACAAATAATGCCTACAGTGAACCCTAAAGTCTATAAACGTTACTTACATTGGGCTATTTGTACCCTTAGATTATTCATTGACGAAAATTTTCAAAAGTGCGCCGGCGTCCTCGTTGAACTCGAAGACGCCCTTGGCAACGTCCAACCTTCCGCCACGCAAAGGGGGCTGCAGGGTAGGGAGTAAGGACTCTAGAGCTCTCATGGGTTCCCTACAACCCCCTCCAATACTACCCCCTAGGTTCCCCCGTAATGAAGGTTAATTAAGCCTAAGCATCCTGAAATAACCTTAATTAAGGGAGGAACCTAGGAGGGTAGCGGAACCCATGAAGCTTGGGGGTCTTGAATTTAGGATGTAGGATGTAGGGTTGAGATTTAGGGTTTAGGGGTTCTCGGGTTAGGGCCTTTGGTATCCGTGTCAAAAAGGACGTCTACCTAAACTGTGAAACACCCGCCTTCAAATCTAAACGAGGTGTAAGGCAGTTTAGGGTTTAGGGTCTCAAGTCCTAGCGTTCTCCTGAACAACCCCTAACAGGCTCCTCTGCATACTGCCCTATACAGGCCCCTGTAAGGAGTTTAGACCCTAAATTGAATCCTAAACGCTATATATCCCTCTTACATGGAACCCCATACAAACAAACCACCTCTTGAGAGCAACCTCGACGTTGCAGGGCCCTGTTGGTCCATGCGAGCTATAATCTAAGCTCCTCAAAAACAGTGGATTATCCACAGCCCTTTATTCGGGGTTTAGGGTTTAGGGTCTGAACTACTTAAAGGGGGTTGTATAGCGGATTATACAAAAGCTTTTATTCCGGGTTTAGGGTTCACGGTCTGAACCACTTAAAGGGGGTTATATAGGGGATGATATTCGGAAGAGTCGTAGGGGCTAATTATTAAGGGGTTTATAGAAGCTTAGACTATAGCTCATGTAGGGCTGGGAGCTTCTAGGGGTTTAGGGCTTAGGGTTTAAGGTTCAGGGTCAATAGAGGGCCGTAAAATGCCAATTAGGTGACTGCGGTAGGCATGATGCGTACACTTAACCCTCAAATCTGGGACAGGTCGTGTTGGTGGAAAGACTTTCTGAGGTACCCTAGACCATACTAATACAAGGGGTTTAGGGTTTAGGAATCTGGAAACACAATATCAGTGTTCATTCTCCTTCACTACACTATACATTTTCATGTATATCACAAGCGCGGAACAAAGCAAAAACAATGTGTGAAGACTGATATGCTCGCTGGCTTTAGTAGCATGACTGTCCAGATACTGCACAAGAATGAATACATGCGGTAGTTTCCCAAAATAGGGGCCCCGGTATAGACCCCAAAAACTAAAGCCCCTATTCAAAGGACCACCAAAAGGGTTCCCCCTAATTTTGGGAAACCCCCAAGCATTCCTCCCAAATGTTTTCAATCCTGTCCGGTCCTGTGGACATGCCACGGAGGGGACAGGCAAGCTGCAGATACCCCGTTACTATTACTAATACTACTACTATTACTATTACTGTTAATTCTACTATTACTGCAATTACTACTACTATTATTACTAATACTATTTCTGTTACTATTATTACTATTACTACTATTCCTATTACTATCATTAGGACTATTACCAATGTTACCATTTCTATTGGGTGTGGTTGAAGAGCCGCGGGATTCCCAAAAACAGGTTGCGGAGGGAATGGACCACAAGGCCGTCAGGCGGCCCCCTCGCTTCCGCGTGTATTCCTCTGCCTCGAAACGAAGGTCCAGCAAAAATGCATCACGTTTCTGACCTTCTCTGTCACTTTGTATGACAGTCTCTGCATTCTTGCCCCAAAGCTGCAAGAGGTCACAACTTGGGAAATGGTTCCCATTTAGGTGTCCTGCTTGTAGGTCCATGTCCTCTTGAGATTGAGATATCTATAGGGAGTGAGGCTGCAGGTTGAAAATTATCCTGCATCATGGGTTCCCTCACCGCAACCCTAAACCCTAAACCCGGGATACTACCTCGTAGGCTCCCCTTACGCAGCCCTAGCTCGGAGGGAACTTCAGGGGGCCCTAAACCCAAAACCCTTATAGTTTCATAGTCCCCCTCAAGTTGATAGAATATGGGGTATATGGCGATCTTGCTATAATATACCCAGAACAATACTTTAATTCTATCTACCCCAGGGGGACTAATAACCCAAAACCCTAAACCAAGGGTAGTCCAGGAACCTCTATTCGTAGATCTTAGATCCCAGCGTTTAAGATCAAAGGCTGTATACGCCCCTGCACACAAACGATGTGGCGAGTGCTCGCCGCTAGCTGTAGCTGCAAAGAGCCGTTTAAAAGAAGCAAAGTTGAAATGTACCTACATCAACAGCATAGGCTTCAGTGTAGACCCCCTACTTACAAGCGCTCCGCAGTGGACCCCCGTACGAACTCGAAGAAGTTTAGGAATAATACTCCCCAATAGTCCCGAACAAAAATTTAAATCAGCTGTGGTGGCACATATACTGGGGGCGCCCATAGTACTACCCTCAACCCTTAAACCTCCCCAACCCCCTTAAAACCCCACACCCCCGATCCCTAAACTCTAAAACCAACTTGCTATATCCTTATAAAAGCATGCCCAAAATAACCTCATGAGGAACGCATGCCAGGCTAGCATTGTACCCCGGTGCTGGCTGAAGATGCCGTTCGTCAAGGCATGGTACTCCTGTTTCAAGGCGGCTAAGGGTGTTCAGGTGTTTAGGATTTAGGGTTCAGGGTTTAGGGTGTTCAGGTGTTTAGGATTCAGGGTTCAGGGCTTAGGGTGTGTAGGGGTTTAGGATTTAGGGTTCAGAGTTTAGGGTGGTTAGGGTGTTTAGACCTTAAAGATTACGGTTCAGGGTTTATAGGGCTCAGGGCCTAGGACTTGGGTCACAGTGGCTGTTTGTTATAACCCCTATTACTGCAACCCATCAACTAAGGGTGGCTGGGCTGGGTAACGGGATACATGTTAACCCCAACCCCCAAAGCTCGGGCCTTAAACCCGACACCCTGTAAAGTCAGCGAATAGGCGAAGGGGGTGGCGCTTGCAAGGCTCCCCTTACTGCCAGGATACCCATAGCTAAGCATTTTGGTCGGTACAGGCCTCTGGGTATGTAGTGATGATACCTTCCCCAAACCCTAAACCCTCTTGATGGAAGGGCTCCGGATAAGTCTTCCGCGATTTTCCGAACTAACATCACCTCTTGGATTTCCTGACTCCCTAGCGCCTCCGGGGTTTAGGGTTTTGGGATTGGAGTTCAAGGTTTACGGATCAGGAAGTTGCAACTAGTACACATAAGGACCTTTAATCGGCTGTTCAACTCCTAGTCGTCCACTTCCTGTTCTGCCACTGCTTCCTGCGGCCCAACTGTGTAGCCTGAACTATAGGCCTTGTACTCGCTGTGTAAACCCTACACGGCCCTTAAGGCTCATAGTCCCCAAACCTTGGGATCTACCCTCAAGTAGAAACAGCCCCTCATGAGTCCTATACTCACCCTTAATATATGCTCAGCATTGCACGTGCAAGAATCGGCTAGTGAAAGGCGGTCAAACAAGCCCCGCACTTTGAACCCTCATCTCCACGCTCTGAACTTTTCACCCTAATCCTAAGCCCCACACTCTAAACTCTTGACCAGTAACCCTGCAACCCTCACCCTCAGTCCTTAACCTAAAACCATGCCCTAAACCGTGTAGCCTCAGTGGAGAGTCCGTCGAAGCCGTACTTCTCTTCGAAATCCAAAACCTGGCTTAAGACTGTTTTTGCAATGGCTAGGTGCCTCGGCAAAGCATTTAGGGACACAATGGGGTGTGAGGGATATGTAGGGTCTGGGGTTTCGAGTCCAAAGCTTTGGTGTTGAGTTGAGGTTTCGCAGGATGACTTGTACATACATATATTTTTTTTGTATAGTTGAAATCCCTAAAGTACGTCTGTAAAAGTGTATACGTGGGCCATGTGTGCAATGTTGATTCAAGCACGTACTCCGGGTTTTCGTGGCCAACTGGGCGCTTCATGATGTTCCGCAACTTGTTCTCAGTCCAAGGTAATAGACACGAGTTCTTGAGCAGGAACCAACTAGAACTAGAAAGACCCCATTTACTAACTTGCAAAAAACCTATGCTGACTTGACCCTGTTGCCTATGCCGAAGCATTAGCTGAGACCTTGAGTGGCCACGTCGTCGCCCCATTCTCCCATGCGGCGAATGTTTCGGCTCCACGACCGAGCCCCTCTCTCGCAGCCGAGGACGTCGGCATGCAAGTGGATGTTGGTGACCACCTCATCCGCCACCATGTTCCGCATATCCTGGATGCTGGGCGTGTCCCAGCCCCGGAGCTCCATGCCCAGTCGAATGAAATCGAAGAGGCAGTTCAGGAGACCTGCTCAAAGATTTATAAAGCCCTAAATCTCCTACTGACCCGACCCAACCCTAGAATTCTACTGATGCCTGGAACTTCCCAGCGGCCGAGCCCTTCCTCGTAAAAGGCCCAAACGACAAGCTGAGTGCTCTCGGCGATTGCGCGCTGCTTCAGCAGAAGTGCTAAGAGCTTACAACATCTCACGGATCATGTAGAAATTCTTACTAGGGCGCAAGGGCTTGCCCGCCGAAAGCCAGCCGCTCTGTAAAGCGATAGAGGGTCGGCATCGTCCACGGAGCGAAGCAGGATGCAGTTGCATCGACACTCGTGGCCGAGACCTGCCAGCACCACCACAGACTGCCACCAGCTCATTGAGAAATCCTGTGCCTGAGGACCCTGTTCAGGAAGCGCTGGATCATGGCCTTTCCAGCTCCGATCCTGCCCAACGCGCCTATCAGCTGGACCTGTGTGGTGGTGCGACACATGCCCCCGTAGCTTTGCTAACTGATTGGCGTAAGACTGCATACCGAGACACATAGACTAGAGCTCCAGCCACCCGGTAGCGTGCTCCTCCAATCGGCAGCGCTGCCGATAGAAGGTGCCAGCGCTGGTCCTAGCCAGCGAGCATTCTTAGCACTGTCAGTGCCATATCAAGCGCACAGTTTACTTTCAAGCGCTACCTTTTTCTGAACTCACCACCCTCGCTAGCTTCACCGCCTCACTCCACCTGTCGCCCCCACGCCCGCCGAGCAACCCTCGCAAAACCACAACATGGCTTGGTGAGAAATCCGCTCTCCGTTTTGTGGCCTGTAGATTAAGTAGAAGCACGTTCATAAACATTCTACAGTCTTGGTGCGGCGTCTTCGGATCTCTGGTGACGTAGCCTCTTGTGACAGCTGTGCCGAAGTCAAACCGCTTGCTTCTATAGCCCCCATGGTATATCTTGTGGCAAGCGCTCTGGTTCTCAAACTGGTCCAACATGATCTCTTCACATCGTTGGGCGAGAACAGCGGGGCACACCTGGACAGCGCCGGCTGAAGTAGGATGTGTCTCACACAAGCTGTGCAAACCCTGCATCCCTGCAGCCTCACGGCTGAGAACCAAAACACCAGCTGCCTTCATGTCGCTCAGGTCTGAGGCCCAACGAATATCGGTAGGTTTGCCTTTTCCAAGATGCGACATTACATGCTTGGCTTGGCTCCAGGCGCTCGGCAGTGTCATCCTGAGTTTGGCATGCCACCTGAGCTGAGTGTGCTGCAGCGAAGGACACAATGGAGAAGTGAAGCTGCCCACCAACTCAAACTTGTGAAGATAACCCAATATTGTTGGGAGCATGGCAGCAGACTTCATCGGAGCCTGGAGCTTGCAGACCGCATGGTGACGCATATATACACTCATACAGACATACTTCAGGGCTTTCAGTTGTAGGTTTTTCTGGACTTATTTAAGGCTTAGAGTTTAGGATCTCCGTGCAAGCCTTGCACACTTGTACACTCATCAAGCTGGACACGTGCTGCTGTGCTTGCTTCGCGGGCTGTGGTCTTCCAGGACCAATAAGTCTCCATGTGAAGGAAGTCACGCAGCTTAGCAATGGGTCCCGGGGTTTATATACCCTATGGTCACATCGCCCAGTAGCCTACTATTCAGGTAACTGGGAGCCCTAGAGGAAGTCAAGCAGCTTAGTTGATTACCCTAACCCTATGTAACCCAATATAGTAGCTTCCATTTTCTTGTCCACCATCCCCATATAATCCCAATATAGCCCCAAACCGCATGGCCGATTTTCCTCGGGTCGCCCCTTCGGGCCTTCGGGAGGTGATTCCATTGGGAGATCCTCAGGATTCAGCTCTCTCCACCTTCCTGGCTCTTAGTAGAGAATAAGGGAAAGTATATATGAGCCATAATCTAAACTCCTAGTATCCCCTTAATAGGACCTAGAATACTCCTCTATATAATTCCCCATGACATATTTAATATGACCCCATAGGCAGCCGAGCACCCACAGAGGAGGGTGCCAGGATTTCGAAGCCCGAAAGAGTGCCCTTTCCAAGCCCACTTCTTTGACATGGCTCTTGAGCCCTAAGCCCCGAATAAGCCCTAAACATGAGGCAGCCAGCAAATTCCAGTTGATGCAGGAAATTTTACAAGTCTTGGAACCCAAGAGTGCTGTAATTCTTGATAAGATGGTGCAAAATTTGCCCCATGAACATTATCTCAGTAAGGTGGTTTCTTAGCAGAACGGGTTTGGAGGGTCCCCATAACGAGGGGCCTACGACTAGGTTCTTAGTATGCAACATGGGACTGTAATGCCTATATAACCCCAATATAATCCCGATAAGTTCCCTATATAACCCCCCATATAATCCCCGTATAACCCGCATATAACATATTCCAAAGTTCCCTCTTAAACACCAAGTAAGGCAGGGCTTCTCCATTCATGCTGGAAATCCAGGCTTCGCGTGGAGGGTCAGGGGGCCTAGTACCTGGGTTACTCATGGGAAGAACTGGGGTTACTACGTTGGCTCTTAGAGTTTACATGTATACCATATACTGACTAAGCTCCCCCCAGCCTTCAAGCAGGAATCTGGGTACTCTGGGCCGACTCTGGGTTAGACTTTTATTCGGCCATTGTGACGCGCTCGACCCTACCAATTAATATGTCCCCTGAAAACCTTGCGAGTCAATTTGGCTGCACGGGGATTTCAGAAAATTATGGACATCATGTTGGGGGTGCCCAGTACTGGGGTCCCCCGGTTAAGAACACTACCACATGTCAAAACCGATGGCCCAGAATTGCCTTCTTAAAAGATAGACAAGGCTCTTGCTGGAAGGGCGCGCAAAAATGAGCCCAAGGACTCGAAAAAGTGTGCAATCCAAGACCCTCCTGCAAAAACACAAGCCCCTGCTCCGTGAACCCTAAACGCTGTGCAAACCCTAACCAGAAATTCCGACTTAAGACCAAGGCATGGGAGGCTCATGGGGCATAATGGAAAAGACAATGGAAACCACTCTAGTAGAGTAGGGTTTATTTTGGGATGATATAAAAGGGATAATGGAAAAGAAAATGGAAACTATTATTTAGGGTATCTCCAAGTAAAGCCTGGCTCCTAGAAGTATAAGATTCGGCCCTTATACGCTACCATTTTCTAGCGTATGGAATTCCGTGCATAAAAGATACTGGGCACAAAGTCTAGATTTAAGTACACCGTGAAAAAGGGGCCTAATTAAACCCTAAACCTTAAGGGTCTGGTAGGGAAGACCTGCTTGAAGTTCTGGACGTACCTGCCGCTCGAGGATATCGTAAAGTACAGTCCACTCTTCAGGGTTCCAGACCCAAAGGGTCCAAGGATGATAGGGTTTACGGTCTAGGGTTTCAGGGTTTAGGGTTGAGGGTTTAGGATTTTTTGTAGTCTCCTTACCCAGAGGGTCCATGTACCCAAGAATTAAGTACTTGGGTTTTGGGTAACAGTAATTATAGTACAGGTTTTGGGTAAGTATATGATTATTGGACCCTTAGGAGAGATGTGTGTTATTGTCAAGATTATGCGCCCCTAATTAGGATTTAGGGTAGCTTATGGCCCCTTTTGGTGATGAATTCTATTTCGGCACCTAGAATTGAAGGGTACCAAAACGGGACCCTCATTTTGGGGATTACCCATGTCGTGGCCCATTGTGGCTTGAGGGTAGGGTTTCATGTGTAGGCTTTAAGGTAGGAGTCCCAACAAGAAGGGTTATGGCATTGTGGAGCATATGCGGTGACCTGGGCTTTTGGAGCTAGACTTGGCGGCCAAGATTTTACAAAGTATGGGGTTCAGCTCAGGATGGTCCAAAATGCCACCAAGAATAGGAACAAGATCTGATGGCAACAAAAATCAAGTGCTCGCATCTTGAGACCCAACAGACCAATAGCCATCGTAAAGGAGTAGCACATGGGGAAAAAACGTGGATGCAAGAAATTCTGCACCTCCCCAAGGCCCCTATAGGGTTTAGGGTTTAGGGAGTACCGTAACATCAGGACCCCAGTGGTGCAACATTTCCTCCAGTGATGGCAGGGCTTAGGGCAAAAGGATACTTTGAGAGGCTAATTAAGAGTTCGTTGGGGTCGCATTATGGTCGTGCATGCGCCTAAGCCCAAAAACTAGACAAATCCAGTATAGGGGTTTCCCAAACTTAGGGATCCCTTTAATTGCGTTCTAGCGGTATATACATACCAGGTGGCACTTAGGACCCCTACTAAGGGTTAACCCTTAGATACCTATAATGGGAGTATAAGGAAATCCCAAAGGGTTAAGGGTCTAAGGTCCAAGCTAAGTCCCAAAACCCTGAACCCTAAACCCTAAAACCTAAAACCTAAACCCTAAACCTATATATACATATATGTGTGTATGCATATAGAACTTGGGATGCTGTTCAAAGTCAGACCCAGTGTAGTACAAGTCTAGTGTTTAAGGTTTAGGGTTCCCGAGATCCATCCTAAGCCCTAAACTCTAAACAGCAAAGCCCCCAAACTCAAGAACTCCCCTACACCTTACTAAACCCTAAACCCTAAACCCTAAACCCTTATGGGGAAGGCCAGGGTCGAGGGATGTCGGGTGGGATTTGGGGTTGAGGGCGAATCAGGGGCCACCCTGCACGAACTCATGCACCCTAAACCCTAACACCTAACACACATATTCAGGGGGATACGGGGATAAACGCATAAGGATCTAAACCCTATACGCTGAACCCGGGAGATGTAGGTATTTGCGCATCTCAGAAGAACGGGGAACACGGAGGAGTTGAGGAAGTGCTTTTGGAGGATTGCGCCGTGTCAGCTTTGAGAGACACTGGAACCTAAGAACCACAAACAAAACCTAAATGGCCCTAAACCCTAACCCGCCTAAGTGGCCTGGCACTTGTTACACGAGATCCATTCAAAGAATGAAGTTTAGCGTTTGCGGGAAATGATCCGTTTAGGGTGTATAGGGCTTTGGGTCTTGTTTTGTGTCCGAAAATGGACACCAACAAAGGACCAAGGAACCCAATATACACTCACCAGATACACCAAAGTATACGCCCCAGCAGAGCATAATCCTCATTAATTATGGGGACCCCGCAAAACAAGGTTCCTCAAATTCTCATCAGCTATTCTGTGTGCTACTATTCTCTATTCTTGCTAGCGCACTCGACCTGCTGTAGTATCCTTAACAGTGCGCGTCACCATGCCTACGTAATCCCCGGGGAAACTACACCCAATAATGGAAAATCAAATGGACAAGAACATTGAAAATGAAATGGAAATCCTCGGTCCCTTTAAAGGGGTTTATAGAGATCTTACCCCAATAATGGAGAATCAAATGGACAAGAAAATGCAAAATGAAATGGACACTGGGATTATGTAGGGGGTCACAGGGTTATAGTCTAAACTCCTGGTATCCCCCTTAATAACTTCAATATTACTTCCCTGCCTACTTGCTTAATCCCCTGAATATGCCCCTAGATTTTAGGCTTCAGGGATAACCCTCAAAGGGCTCAAAAGGTGGGATGAAGGAAGGTGGTATAGGAAATAAGGCCCAGTAACGTAGAGTATGTACTAAGGATCCTTTAACCCACCTACCTTCATATCCCACCCTGAAACCCTGGCGCTAGCATCCTAGCGCGCTCGCACGGCACCTTGAAACATGAACCTCAAACCTGCGCAATGAACCCACGAATCCTTGAACTCTGAGGGCTTACATACTGAAACCCTAAACCCTAAACCCTAAACCTTAAACCCTAAACTCCTAATCCCCGAACCCTATACCCCTAAAACCCTAAACTCCTGATCCCTAAGCCCTAACTCCCTAACACCCTAAAACCCTGAAACCCTAAACCCAACGCCGCTCGAAAGACTGTGTTTTGCTCGCTCCGTTCCTTTGCAGAGGAGCGCCGTGCGGCGCCCTACGTCTTTGCATACTTTGCTCTGCTGGTAACTGACACCCAGAACTTCCTAAACCCTTTATTTCATAGTATTAGGCTGTAGGGTCTATGGTCTTCAGGAACATAGCTTAAAGTATAATTACTGCATTTTCTAAGACGATGTGGTTCTATTCCTTCAGTGAGGGGTTTTGGAAGCTCTGGAGAGCTTGTGGCGCGGGACTCTGCGATTGTTTAGGGCTCAGGGCTCAAACGCTAAGGTTCAGGGGTTTAAGGCTTAGGGCTGAAACGCTCAGGGTTCAGGGTTTTGGGGTTTACCCCAAACCCTAAACCCAATGTGGAAACATCTAGGAGGAACCTTAATCCAAACGTTTCATCTTCATAGCCAGGCGCTAGAACAACCTAACTTTGTGAGGGGTACGTCGGACTTACAGAAGAGTGTGACCTGAACATGTAAAACTTCCTTAAACCCTAAACCCCTGAACCAGACCTTAACCCCCAATCCCAGATGCTTCACCACCTACTTAGATAGAAGGCTTCTAGCCCAGAAGATGTCACAGACGACTCCGTGCTGTTGATGTAGGCCCAAAACCTTATCCTCTGAACCCTAAGGGTTTAGAGTTTGCCGCATGGCCTAAGATACCTTTCCTGGCTATTGTGTAGTTGGAATTGAGATCAACCCTAAACCCGAAACCAACCACCCATATTGACACCAAAGCCCTAAACCCTAAACCCTAAACAGCTATCCTACAGGAAGCCCAAGTTGTGACTATCCAGGTGAGAGGTATGGCTGGCAGTAGAAATGTGTAATATGTGTCATGCAGGCGCTTGTCCATTCGTAGCATCACGACCTCAACTTCAATATCCGGTGGAAGGGACCTTGGTTCAAAAAACCTAAACCTTAAACCCTAAACCAGAGCCTGAAAGGAACAGGTTCCAATCAACCTTTGTTCCCTACACGTTGCGCCTTGGACTTTCACACACGCCTCAATGACACAATGATGTTGAGAGTCAGCAAAACATATTGGTAAAGCGCAGGTCTTGTAAAGACCCCAACAGCAAGCCCCCTGGCAGCAACGGAGAGCCCAGCACCAACTGGCATGTGCATTTTCTTTGCAGAGAATATCCGTTTCATGCGCCCTATATCTAACAAGCTACTTGGGTAACCCCAGGCCCGATTAGAGGCCTCTATCAGAATCACATGATAGTCATACAGTCCTTCTTGCGCGGCGTTGGGGGTGCCAAAATACTAGAATACCCTAGACAAGATCAGCCCCATTACATCTGATACCCCCTAGTTGCATAAATATGCAGATAACTCCCATAAGTATACGTAAAGGACCTACTGAAAATCCAAGCTATAACTTACGGGCCGCCCCTACACCCTAAACCCTAAGATCCCAGAGCCGTCAGAGCTGCACCCTACAACCCAGCTGTTTAGTCCCTATGTTTAGGGCTTAGGGTTAGGGATGGTGGTATGAGTTTAGGGATACTACCCGAATAACGGAGACCCAAATGGACAAGAAAACGTAACAGAAAATAGACATCGGGATTCTGTGCAAGTTTATCAGGTGGATGAAGGAAATCTTGCACCACTTCATATCTCCCAAATACTGTCAGTATTGGATACAGGGTATATAAGTTGGTGCAAAGAATCCTGCATCCACAGTACAGCTACTTTGGTACTTGACCCTAAACGCGAAACCCAAAACCCTTAGGTCCTAAGCGAATGTTCACAGCATTCCCTGGCAGAAGCGCTGCTTCTCTTCGAGGATCCTCTGCGTGACATCCTTCCTTCGCGGGGCTGTAATTAGGGTTTTTGGTATAGGGTCTAGGGTTTATGGCGAAGCCCGAAAGTATGTAGAATCCTGGCCTTTGGGGCTACTTTTAAAGGTTTTGTGCTATGATTTTACCTACTTTTGGGGTTCAGGCAGGGCCTGATTAAGGGCTTAAGGCGTCAGGGTTTAGGGCTTAGACTTTAGGGTGTTGGGCTTAGGATGAAATTCTGGCTTCTGCTCCTCATTAATTCTGCGGAACTCTTGTCACCCGGCTGCGAGGCCCTGAGCCCCAAACCCTGCAACCTTAAACCATAAAATCCTAGCTTAACCCTAAATCCTAAAACCTAAACCCTAATCCCTGAACCCTAATCCCTAAAGCCTGATCCCTAAGAGTTAGGGTTCTATACTTAGGATATTTTGGGGCCCCAAACCCTCAACCGAGCACACGATAAATCTACGGGGAGATCCGAGTTTTGAGAAACTGCAGCCTGATACTTTCACCAAGACTTAACCGTAGTTCAGGGTCTACCTGAACCTCGAAAGTTTTGGGCTATGATTTTACTTACTTTTGGGGTCCAGGTAGGGTTTAGGGTTTAAGCTTTAGGGCTTGGGGTTGAGGGTTTAGGGTTTGGCGTTTAGGGCTTACCGCTTGGGAATGAAGAGTTGGGAGTGTAGGGTTGAACGTGTGGGGTGTAGGGTTTGGCTTCTGCATAATTCTGTAAAACGGGGCTTCTATCAGCATTCAGTAAAAAGGCTTTGGAAGTTAAGAGGGCTTTGGAAGTTCTCGTCACTGTGTGATTCCCTGGACACTGTACGTAATTCCCTTCCCCTCAGAAACAGCCTCCCCCGCAAGCACACTAATAAATGACACTCTTATACTGAAATTCTGGAATAGCGAACTGGCTATATACATTGGGATGACGGTGCCAAACCTAGGAGCGGCCCATACGCAATAAAGGGTTTAGGGTTGTGTCTGGGTTTAGGGTTTAGGGTAACGGCATACCAGAAAGCCATATGACCAGCCTCTATCTTTCAACCTGACAAAGATACATTTTGCACGGATCATCTGGAGCTGTGTAACCTGCAACATGCCAGGGTCCCAGAGACCCCTAACAGCCCAAACCCTAAACGAACCCCAACATCCCTTTCTGCATGCCCCATCCCTGCACCTCCACAAAGCGTTGAGGAAATCCTAAACCCTGAACCCCAAACCCTAAACCCTGAATACTAAACCCTAAACCCCCCATCCCTGCACCTCCACAAGGCGTTGAGGAAATCCTAAACCCTGAACCCCAAACCCTAAACCCTGAATACTAAACCCTAAACCCTAAACACTGAACCCTAAACCCTGAACCCTGATTCCATGCAGGGTTTAAGGCTCAGGGGCTGGGAGCTGCAGATTCCATTTTCAAAGTCTCTGCGAAGTAAGATCTCAGCAGCTCTCCAGTATCCTAAGGCTCCATGTAGGTACTCTTTATGCACTTCGGAGCCCAATGTAGGGATTATTTATAGCCTTAGATAGGGTTTAGGGTTTAGGGTTATCAATTCCAGCCCTAAAGAATTGCTGTTAAGGCTGCTCGTCTCAGGGTTTCGGGTTTAGGATATATAGGGTCCATGGCCGAAATCCTGCATGACCCGAAGTACACTGTAGCCTCATAATTTCTAGGGTGTAGGTACATACGGTCATGCGGGATTCTGCCCATGAAGCATATAGGTATGTGGATGCTTTGTGCCTTGCCAGTCCAAATCAGCTTAGCGCCTTGTAACCACTCCCTCCCCTCTTTGTAGAGTATACAACTTGGATTGCAGGTGTTGCAGGTGCTCCAACAAACCCTAAACCCTAATCAATCCCCGAACCTCAGATGTGCTGCCGGAAAGCACTTTGCTTAGGAGTGCCGCCCGCTCCGATTCTGGGAAACCTCGTTAGGTTAAGGGCTTAGGGTTTAAGGTTGAGGGTATGGGTGGTACCCTAAACCCTAAACCCTAAACCCCTAAGCCCTAAACCGCGTGGTACTTTGAGGGCCATCATTGGTGAACAGGTTTCCCCCCACAAGAAGAGGAAGATTAGAAACCTGCCACATAATGTAGACCCCTGATTAATAAACCCCTTCCCCCCCTCCCTTAGTAGGGATTATCATAGGGAGCCTAATATCAGGGCAATTAAAAGGAGAGGGTTTATTAATCATGGGTCTACATTATCTATTCTATAGGGTGTTCGGGTGTACAGTAGAGCCGTGCGATTAGTGGTTCTGGGCTGTAAGTGTCTCTGGGCTACGACTATGTCTGGGAGTGTATGAATTCTACGACCAAATCCATAGGGCTCGAGAGGGTAATGTTGGGGATTATAGGAGCTACTTAAAAGGATTCCTGAACGTCCGAGCCTCTCTACACCGAAAGCCTTGAACTCCGAACCCTGAACCCCTGAAGCTAAAAGCCCGGCCCAGGCACACCCTTGGCTGGGTCGAGTCTGAACCAAGAATCACACGCCGGGCGTAAGAGTTCAGAGTTTAGGATTGATGAAGGATTCAGGGTTAGGAGACGCAAGATCATTGTTCGACAGATCAGGTCCCCATGTAACCCCTGCCAACTACAACCGATTACAAATTTGTAGGCCCTGTACACCCTGCACACCCTACACCCTAATCCAGCAAGGAACCTTTCCTCTGCGTTCAGAACAACTTACTTCTAATAATAACACGTGCTTTAGTCGGTCCACACCCAAAATCAGAAACCTATGACTGTCATATAACTTTTTATGGTCCTTGATGCAGGGGTTGCTAGAATCCTCTTATTACAAACTCGAGATAACCCCTGAATGATCCATGAATGACCTTTGTATAACCCCATATTATCATAATACATTTGTAAATATCGTCTTGCCAGAAACCCGCTTAAACCCTGAACCCATCTTGGGCACACAGAGCATCAAGTCTCCAAGACTTGGGTTCAGAGCTAACTTGAAAGACGATGTTGGAAGCATGGTTTACTTAGCTTTGGCTAGCTCGGAATGAAGGAATGCATCCTTATAGTCGTCCCTATAAAGCCCATCCATCATAGTAGTTTCAATTTTCTTTTGCATTCCTTCATCCCTAGCTAACCAAAGTAGGTAAGTTTAGGGATGCTGTGATATGATGGGAAGATTGCTCCCGTTGTGAACCCTAATGAAGCCCTATACCCCAATGGCCTGGCCTTTCTTATTGGGATAGAGAGTTCAAGTTAGGGTTTGGAGTTGGCGGTTTAGGGTTCAAGGCCTTTTGTTACTGAGCAGTCACATGAAACCCGCACCATTCCTATACATTTATGCCAAAGAAACCCTTTACCCGGACCTCAAAGTAGGTAAAACAATGGTCCCAAGCTACATACTGTGGGTATCTCGGGTACACCTTAAATCGTTTAGTCTGCAGAAGGCTCAATATTAGTCTAGGCGATGCAAGATGTCCTCCATGCAGAGTCTGTAACACATTCTCTGTGTTCTCCTTTGATCCGGCGTTAACTCTAAACAAGAAAGCCATTACTGCTTAGGCTTTTTATGCTTGGTACACTTCTGGATTTGTTCGTGTCATCCGTGCGCAGGGGCCATGCGCTGCTTAGGGTTTAGGGTTTCGGGTTTCGGGATGAACCCCAAATGCTAGCAGCTGAACCCTGATAACGCCCAAAATAACCCTAATATATACCCAAATACCTTATCGTAGTTTCCATATTATTTTCCATTATCCCAATATATAACCACCAATGTTTACCCTGATATATGATAGTAGCTCTCGCGAGCAAGAAGCGCGGTACAGCCGGGCTCCACTTGTCCGGATGCCAGCGAAGGACCTGAGGGCTTCCCAAGATTAGGGGTGCCGTTTAGGGGTCCCAAGAATAAGGACTATAGCATTTTGGGGTCTATATTAGGGTCCCCCCCTATTTTGGGAAACTACCACCTCAGAAACCATGGAGGAGTCAAACAGGGTGTAGGTGTTGGGTGCACAGTAGCGGTTTAGGAGTCTTGGGCTGATTCTTTGGGGTGTGGGGTTTGGAGTTTCAGGTTGTGGGCGTAGCTTTAGGGCTTAATTAGCGCCGAACCTTGCAAAAGACATATCATATATGTACATGCATATCGATGTACCCACATTCTACATATAAATCCATATATATGTACATCTGCCCTATCTATAGCAACTAGCATGAAGGCATAACGAGTATCTGGATCATAGATGTATATCAAAATTGGGCACGTACACGTGCAAACACCTATTGTCCAAGTTTCTAAGACATCTAGAATTGTGAAACATAGGTTCCTGGATATGTACATCGATATACAGGCATATGAATATACCCTAGAGCTTGAGAAATCACCATCTGCCAAATTGAGGTACTTAAAGCTTATCAAATTCACATGGTTGCAAGTCTGAAAGCTGATACCCTTTCTAACCCCAGTTATCACCCACTTATGGCCCAACTTAAAACACGGATCTAGTTGGGTTTTCGAGTGTACTCTACGAGGGTGTTGGTAATCCCCAGCCCCCAACACTACGACACTACTTATGATGAAGAGGGCAGTTGTTAAAGATCATTTCCAAGCGGTGCATGCTCCCGATTGCTGGGTAACTTGTTGAGTGCGGGGAACTTACGAAGCGTACTCACAACTTCTGACCTGTGAACCATTTTGGCAACCCCAGTGATCCCCACTATTTACCTACTTAGCAAGTTCACCTGCCAGCCCAGGCAATGGCTGAAATACCAAATGATTGAGCATCTGGGAGTTTGGTAAAAGTAGTTGTTTCACAAATGCGGAAAAAAGCTATAGTCTAAACTATTATATTCATTTACATAACCCCCTTTGAGGAGTTTAGACTTTGGCTCACATGGTCATTGCGGCCCTTGCCATCCCTAACCAAAAAGCTCTAGACTATAGTCGACCCTAGATCCTAAACCCTAAAACCCCATAGTCGACTCCTGAAGTGTATGACTTCCCGTGCCCAATCTTTTCAGCCATAGCTCCCAAATGCTAAGATTTGTCCAAAAAACCACTTAGGGTTTAGAGTCTAAAATTTAGGGGGTAGGGAAAACATAGAAGAGGACTCTAAAAAACAAATGAACTTCGTAAGCCCGCAGCCCAGACACCTTGACCCCAAACCCAGACCTAAAAAGCTCCAAAACTTGAGAGACCCTACACCCTAATGTGTTTTGTGTTTAGGGTGGTTTAGACTTTAGCATATAGGGTTTGGCTCGGGTTTAGGGTCTAGGATCAAGGGGTTAGGTCATAGGGTTTAAGGTTTAGGGTATAGGGTTTAAGGCTTCCAAACCCCCTGACCCTTAAGTGCTGAACCTTAGCCTCAAATCCTAGCAACTCACCTTGCGCCGGGCCCTGAAGTCTACAAATGTCACCTACATTCCCAGGGATCTATACATGTAATCCCGATTACCTACATTACTTGCAATTGCCACCCATCATGAATTCTCCTACTATCCCCTATACTACTCCCCACTAGCTTCCTCTTCAGTTAAAGGTATTTAGGGAGCCAATCTCAACCCTAAACCCTGAGCCCTAAACCTAGGACGACCTAGGAGGGGTTGCGCTGGGAGAGGGGGGGAGCGTACGGAAGCCCATGACCCTGAGTAGTACGGTATGGAACCGTAGGTAAAAAGGGTTACAGCTACGTAGACTGAAAATTTCAACACCCTAAATGCTACTCAGAAGCTGCTTCTCGCAACTTTCGTTTCTTCACATCTGGCGAGTCCTGCATGTTGAGTTACCCTTCTCTTTCGTGGGTTTTGTAGGGGCCTTTAAAAAAATCCGGTGCCCATTATTTTGGGAACCAAACTAGTAGCAGGCATTTGCGCTATGCTAAAGGATGCGTGATTGAAGGGGCGAGGCTGCCACTTGAGTTATTCGGCAACCGCAACTACAATGAGCCAAATTACGCTCCTCTGGTTGGCTAGATGATCCAGCTGCTAGGTCTTTCAGCTTGAAACTGTGCACGCCTCGCCCTGCCCTTTTCCATGCTTTTCAGGGTTAGGTTAGGGTTTAGGGTTTAGGGTTTAGGTTAGGGTTTCGGGTTGAAAATGCCTTGACACCACATTGGCATATTGTTATTGACAGCAGCGGGCTATTCTCAAAACAAGCAGGATTCCTAACAGATGCCTTTCATGGTGCTTGGCAAGGCTCCGGAGAACTTCCCCACCCCTTTGAGCCTTGTACTGAGTTGCTGTTAAGGAACTTAATTTGAATTCCTATATGGGGATAACTATATTATCTACTACATTCAATTTATATATATATATCTATATACACGCATTATGGCATGTAGGAGCCTTGAGAATCAGACTCTGGGGTCTAGACGGTTTTGTCAAATAAATGAACAAGTAAGTTTGGCCGGGGGAAGGATTTGGGATTAGCGTTTCTTGTCCTGCGCAGGATTGAGGACATAATAAGATTGGCAGTTGGGACTTAGGGCGATGCCACATGATCGCACGCTGTTGGTCATATTCCACTTTGCTTTTTCGCCTCCTGAAGTCGAAAGTGCCTGACATCTCGCATGCAGATCCTCAGTCGTATGCCCCATGGTCACACTCTAGCATTGCCCATGCAGGTCCTCCTTGTCATTATGGGCTCCCCTGCAACCACCCCATACTAACCCCAAGTAACTTCTGAGTTAACTTTGAGTAGGCCGCATGGCCTCAACTAAAGGGGAACCTGGGCGGAGTAGCCGAATTGGGAGAAGTTGGGCAGCCCACAATATCGTCAAACATGCCTCTCAACTCAGAATTTCTATGTGTAAGCCAGATCCTCAACCCCAACAGTCCTCGCCCAAAAACCCCTACCTAAACTCCTCGACTCTCAACCATAAGCCCTTGAACCTTCTTAAATCCCAGATCCTAAACATACAACAAGTTGAACCCTACGAGCACATCCTGAGCCCTAGACCTTGATCATCAACACGAACAACAACATCTCAACCAGGGCCCACGCCCCAGTAGCAATGCCGGACCTGGTATCAGCTGGCGGGTTTCAGGTTTGGCGTTTAAAGGTTTAAGCCTCAAAGTTTGGGGCGTAGGTTTTGGGTTTAGGGTTTGGGCTTCAGGGTTTGGGGTAAGGCTTTGGGGTGTAAAGGTTTTTACATTGAAGTCCAAGGAGGTTGTCTGGCAATAAATCACCGGGTAACTTTCGGGGGTTGGGGTTTAGGGTTTCGAAAAATGCGGGAAGGAATTGTTTGTATCGATCCCCCTTGCAGTGAGTGTCAACACAACAGCTGTTATAACCAAGTAAGACTTCTACACTTGTTGTAACTGTTTCTGTAATGGGCAATGACCTAAGTTTACGGTTGAAAGGTCTAGGGCTTTCGACTTAAAAGACTTTGAGTCCTGGGCTTTCAGATTGGCATCTACCCAGGGTCCTAAGACTGAAGTCTTGTATGGCCTGAGGCGAGTGCAATTATACCCCGAACCCTAAACTCTAAACCCCTAAACTTCTTTTACCTATAATGATTTAAAGTTTAATGTCCGCCGACCTTGGGGGGCGTGTTGGATGGTTTCAATAACAATGAGGGTGAAAACCCTCTTCTTTTCTCTTGCAGCCTAGAAAGGTGGGGGGCGGGGGGGGGGTAAGGGGGTGTAAGGGTGGGTAAGGGGGGGTAGCCCGTGCCCTCTTCCCGCTAGGCCCCCACCTCCGCGGCAGCCGTTTCAGCCGTCTCCCACCCCTTCGCCCCTCCCACCAGGAGACTTTTCAGAACGACGAAACTGGCGGAAGCCCCGGCTCCAAGCCCTGGACCCCAAGCCCCTGAGAGCCCGCGCCCCAAGCTGGGAAATTTTTGAGAAACGACGCTTGGCTCGGCTTGTTGCACAGCTTGATTTCCTTTCGCCAGGCCACCCCAAG